>APFE030849559.1:85956-104792 GCA_000404065.3 Pinus taeda | reverse complement strand
ATACCTCATTAGAAAGATCTATCCGAGGAATACAAATTTTGAGGGAGCAACATGGTCTAGACCTTTATTACTCCCACTTTTCCCAAAAAACGTCGTTTAGGGCCTCAAAACGGCTCTGAAAGTTCAGGAACCGAAAAACTGCCAAAAATAGTAAATTGTGCTACAAATAAGGAAAATGAAAAACTGAAAGAAACAATGGTGGGGGTCCAAGTGGAATAGGCGAGTGGCCACCAATATCCACCTGGATCACCCACGATATAAAATTTTTGCAAGCCCTCCTTACAGATTAATCTATGGATGAAAATGCATGAAATTAGTACCAAAATGAAGGGAAGGGACACATCTCTTATCTACAACAAGAAGCTCGACGAATGGTGTCCGGGATTGATCATGCTCCTTGCCTGAAAATTGAGGTAAAATGAGGTAAAAATGCTCTCACAATTGAAAATTGGTAAAATGGTAAAATCATTTACTTTTTTCCCTATTTATAAGTTTTAAATAATATTTTTACCAAATTAGGGCATATTTCACTCATTTTTAAATATTTTTCCTCGAAATCGGTAATGTGTGTTTCCTTGTTCAGCGAAAGGTTATATATTCTTGGTGATTGTGTTTTATCTTGAATGATTGAACATGTTTTATTTTATCACTTTTTTGGACTCATAAAAATAAATGAAAAAGCAACCCCCTAGAGTCATCTTTAAGCTCTTTTCTTACTCTCGAAAAATGAAAAGATTGTCGAGTATTTGTCGTTTCGAACTCGTTAAAGTAAATTAAATGACGTCTACTCAGTATAATTTTAACCCTTTTCTAGACTGAGATAGACTATTGTACGAAAAAGGAATGCCTTAGTCGAACATGGCTAAGACGTTCTCTTGTATATTGTTTTCTACCTTTTCGGGTTCAATAGACAATTTACGAAAAGGAACCTTTGGAGGTTTATTTTTCGTTTTTTTTTCAAACTCTCTAAAAATGAAAATGATGCCGAGTTTTACCTTCATTGGAACCATAAAACTTAAACGATGTAGGACTTTTCACCATGAAAAGACCGAGTTTCTCCTTCTTTGGACTCGTAAAACTTACTAGGATGGATTCATTCGACGAATGAACTTATATGGCAAGCATAAGTTATCCCCTTCAAGCTTGCGATAAAAAATATATGGGGTACTCGCTAAAAATGGTGGGGGGGAAGTGAAAGCGGTCATCTCTTATATTTTGTAAAGGCATCATGTCAATCTTGAACATGACACTCATCTGTTGCTCATGTTGGGTCTAGGACATCCTCACTTAGTCACTTGCCTTTCTGGGTTTGGGAAATCCATTTTCCCTCTCATCTGATTATACCATTTTGTCATCATGACCTTTGATCCTATGTTGAGTCAAATGTTGCAAAACTCTGGAGTCAAGTCGCTAATATGTTCAAAAGAAGTCCTATCTACATTTCTTTATTGCTTATACATTTTCTGACTTTCTGCCACAGTCCCGGACTACACTTATCTACTCTACTACATCCTTTTCTTTTGTGTCGATGATGTGGGATTCATTATGGCCCTCCTTCGATGGATCACTTCCTATCGACTTCAGCTCATTATCCGGGAAGATGATCTAGAAACTCCCTTATAGTACCTTAGATCTTGCATGCCTCAATGGAAAGTTCTTTGCATTTGACGACATGTTTACATCATTGACCTTCGATCGAATGATTCCATGAGTGTTCAAATTTAGCTCTATTATTCACATTCATGGATTGTGCTTATTGTACCTTGAGAGCCATTGTCAATATTGGTGGTTTCTCTCATGTCTGTTAATGGTTTACATCATTGACTGGTAATCAGGTGGTTTTCTATCATGTTTCACTTCGACACATCTATTCACATGTTAGAATTCATTCATTGATCGGGTCGAGACGGAGCACAATACCCTGGATTCTGTCTGATGAAATCCAGGTTGCACGGAGTTATGAGTTATTCATGATTGTACACATGTTTCCTCTAGACGGATGGCTACGACTATACCGTGGGTCCATATTCATGATTCTTTCTATTCGGATGGTTGTGACCATACTGTTGGTCCATATTCATGATCCTTTCTATTTATAGGGCTATGACCATACTGAAAATCCATACATATGATCCCTTCTATTTGGATGGTTGCATCCATATCGCAAATTCATGTATTATTAGATGCCTATTCATGTATGATTAGGCATGATCATCAAAGATTTCATATATGTGTGTGTGTGTGTGTGTGTGTGTATTCTTCATTTGCAGGTCTCCTTACAGTGTTGTTCTTGTCCTTGCAGTGACTTGTAAAGCATCTCAGCCATCATTCCCTGTTTTGACTTGATGATTTAGGGGGAATCTATTACACATTATTTTGTCACACCTCCTATTCACTTCCTGTTCCATATCTCAAAGTTCCAAAACATTAACAATTGTGTAGCATATCTATCATGACATACAGACCAAAACCTCTCTGAAGAATCAAAGGAAAACTTCCCTAAATCCATTCTGAAGAAGGTTGACTAAAAACATAAATTTTAGAATGAGCATGTTTTGCTACATTGGCAACCCGTGTTGAAGGCAGGTTGCACATTTCTACACTAGCACTTCCAGTGTGGGTTTTGATATGAAAACCCGCGTTGAACCTCTTCTGGCAAGTTTTCCCAAACTGGAGGAGAATCTTCGTACACTAGAACCTTCGAGAACAACGAGCTAGATATTGGTTGTTGTTGATATGGTCAAAATCTCCCATTTGGACCTCTTGATCTTATCATCATGAGCTTTCCCCTTGAGTTTTTGACCTTCCTCCCTCTTTTATGGATCCCTAACTCCCTCTCCCTTCCTATAAATTCACTCTCGTCCATCCCTAAATGGTTGGTCATTGATTGTTGCATTCCTATATTGAGATTATGCTTACATGCTACCCATTCTAGCTTGGAGAAGGAGTGCTTAAAGAGTCTTTGCTTGGAGTCACTTGGACATCCACCAAAAGGAGGTCTCCAACATCAAGGCATAGGTGGTATTCTTCCCTTTTTAACTTATTAATATATACATCTAATGTTCACTTTCCATAATTGTGTAAATGTTTATGCTTTTAGCTTAATACTGCTTGATCTATTAAGTAGTTTATGTTTGATGTATGCCATATATGCTCTTTTATTTTTCACAGCTCTTTGATCTTCCTTCTGGGTACTCGAACGTGAAGAACAAGTAAGGAGAGAGGCCTGCAGTGAAAGAATCAGATTCATCTTCAAAAGGATTGAGCGATTAGCATCAGAGAGAGGTAGGCCACTCTGTCTTTCTACATTTGTTAAACATAAGCTAGGAAAGTGTATGTTAATTTGTTTAGTTTGTTTCTAGACCCACTCATTGGGCTAGAGGGATTGCACATGCCCACAGAGGGAATTTACCTTCATAACAGTTGTGTTGGGCGTAGCAGGGGGGTCACAGGGCAGGTGGTAGCCCCCCCCTCCCCTGTCCGATGGCTTGCGGGGTAGAAAAGAGAGAGGAGGGAAGAGAGAGGATAGAGAGAGGGAGAGAGAGATGGAGCTGGAGGATGACTGAGAGGGAGGGAAGAACAAAGAAATAGAGAGAGGGAGTGACAAGGGAGAGATGGAATTATAAAAATTTTGAGGTCTAAAATGGACCTCCTAAAGAATATTATAAAACAATAGTGGAAATAATAAAATAATATTAGATCACTTCATCAAGCTTTGGACGCAAATAAAATAAAATAAAATAAATAAATAATAAAAACTACTTTTTTCAACATATCTTCTTATGATTTTACTCAAATTTCGAGCGGGAACACTCATTGGATGCATAAATTATTTTTTCATCCAACGAGTACCCATATTACATATTTTCAATGGACCCTACTACATAAAAAATGTGAAATATATGAGATCAAATTTTTCATGTATTTCACAATTTTCGTGTAGTAGGGTCCATTGATAGTATGCAACATGGGTACTTCTTTGATGAAAAATTAATTTCGCATCCAATGAGTGCTCTCGCTTGAAATTTGAATAAAATCATAGGGAGATAAGTTGAAAGTACAAGTTAAAATTTTTATTTTATATTTTTTTAACCTTTTACTCAAAAAATGATGAATCATCCCCCACGGATGACATCATCATATTGAATCTTATATTGGTTCTTATAAAAGTTTAAATTTTTTAATGTACATTTTTGTTTGAGACCCAATTTTTGACCTCAAAATTTCTCTAAATGAGAGAAGAGTTGGGGAAGACAAAGAGGGAAGAGAGAAGGAAGGAAAGAAGAGAAGAGAGGAGAAAGGGAAACATAGAATGAGGGGGGGGAGATTGGGGGAGAAGAGAGAGGGGGGAGGGAGATAGTGACAGAGCTGGGGGGGAGAGAGAGAGAGGGTAAGGGAGGTGAGAGAGAAAGAGATGGTGAGAGAGGAAGGAAGAGAGAGAGACAAGGATATAAAGAAGGAGAGGGGGAGGAAGAGAGAGATGGAGTTGGAGGGGGATATAGTGACAAATTTGGAGGGTGGAGAGAGAGAGAGTGATGGGTGGGAAATAAAGGGAGGTGCAATAAAAAGGGATAGAGAGGAAGGAAGAGAGAGATGACCTGAGAAAGAGGAGGGAGGGAAGCAAAGAGAGAGGGAGATGGAGTTATAGGGGGGGAGAGGGAGGGAAGAATAAAGACATAAAGAGAGAAATGTGGGGAGAAAGCAAGTGAGAAGTGAGAGATAACAAGAAATTGAGGGGGACAGGAAGTGGGAGGGAAGAGATATAAAGAGAGAGAGAGAGAGAGAGAGAGAGAGCCCGAGAGAAGGGGAGGAGAGGGAGTGAGAAGAAGAGGGAGGGAGAGAGAGATGGATATATGGAAAGAAATTGCGTATTTTTACGGGTGAGATAGAAAGAAAAAGGAGACAGAAAGGAAGATAGATATATAGATGGAGGGGGGATAGAGAGGAGGGACAGGCCATGAGAAGGAGGGGGGAGAGATATATAGATATGGAGAGGGAGTGTGTGTTTTGGGAGGGTGAGATATGGAGGGATATATAAATATAGATGGCGGGGAGAAACAGAAGGCAGCGAAGAAAGAGAGAGAGGGGGAGATACATTGTTATTCACTAAAATAAATGCATTGTTTTTAGTGTAGATGTTGATTCCTAATCCTATTTAATTGAATACAATAGATGCATTGATTTTAGTGCGGTTTATTTCTAATCTTATTTGATTGGTTTCAGTAGATGCATTGATTTCAGTATAGATGTTTATTTCTAATCCTAGATTGTTTGCACTAGACACATTGATTTCAATGTATATGTTGATTTCTAATTCTATTTGAATGCTTGCACTAGATGCATTGATTTCAGTGTAGATATTGATTCTCTATTTGATGTAACTAGATGTATGATGTGCATTCGTTTCAAACTAATTAGATTGATAGTGTGTGTTAACTTCAATGTATGCAAGAAAAAAATTTATTGATGATGTGCAATGATTTCTGTGTTACAGTAATTCAACCATAAATAAAATATTTGAATTTTCATCTTAGACATATTTAACATATTTAAAATGATTAGAATAATTAGATGTTCAACAAATTTTCCATGGCAGACATGATTGAAACCATCTTAGATCCATCATAACCACAGATCTACCAAATGTGGAAAGGGATCAAATCTCTCAATGTGTAAATTTTTCGTCAATTTTTTTACTTGAAAAAATGATCTGCACCACCATCCCTACCACTCACTGTTGACAATATTTTTTAAAATGTTACATATCAACTTCTTATAAGCATGTAAGGAATTATAAATCTCACTCATACCTTGAATTGAAAAGCACTTATCCATGGAATGAGAAGACACTTTTTATATATTCCATTTTGAATTTTTTTTACACAAATGTATATATTGGAAAATTTTGTGTATTTAAATATTTTTTTGTTATTAACATATTTTCGTTTTAAATATCACATATCAATAAAAATGAATGACTCATATCTTTCATATTGAATTGTAATATGAGTAATGCTATTTTTAGATGTTGTGAACTCCATATTGAGTTGTGAAGGAATTATACATATTGCTCATACTAAAAAGTTAAAAACAATTGTAACTTCTTCTTTTTTAACTTTCAATTACTTTATTTATCTCGGTGTAAAATTAAAGTATAATTTAGAATATTATATTTGTGAACAACTTTACTTAAAAATAAAAATAAATTTAAAATTAATTAGAAGTAAAATAAAATTAATTAAAAATTAAAGTAAAGTTATGTGTTAATTAAATCAAATAAAAAATATATAGCCAAAAAAAATGAAGTGTACCATTTAAGACAATAATTTACCAAAACCAAATAAATAATTTCAACATTGGCGTTGGGTGAACCTAGTTAGAAAGAAAAAAGAAAAAATAAGTTATGATATTTAATATGGATATTGAAATTTTTTATTTATGACTGATTAAAATAATTTTTTTTATTAACTTATTTTTGTTTTAAATATCACATATCAATAGAAATGATTTTTTTATTAACTTATTTTTGTTTTAAATGTCACATATCAATAGAAATGAATGACCCATTTCATTCATATTGAATTGTAATACGAGTAATGCTATTTTTAGATGTCACTTGTGAACTCCATATTGAGTTGTGAAGGAATTATCCATATTGCTCATACTAAAAAGTTAAAAACAATTGTAATTTAACTTTTTTTAACTTTCAATTACTTTATTTATCTTGATGTAAAATTAAAGTATAATTTAAAATATTATATTTATGAGACAACTTTACTTAAAAAATAAATAAATTTAAAATTAATTAGAAGCAAAATAAAATTAACTAAAAACTAAAGTAAAGTTATGTGTTAATTAAATCAAATAAAAAATATATAGCCAAAAAAAATGAAGTGAACCATTTAAGACAATAATTTACCAAAAGCAATAAAATTTTGAAGAGTTACAAAAATATATAACTACAAGGCAAAATGGATTGGTTTATTAGGGTAACCAAATAACAATAAAGATAAAAATATAATGGTTGCATTCAAAATGCACATCGCCCAAGGATTAGAAAAAAATTGGAAATATACAATTACATGTTACATATAAAAACACTAAATAAAATTGTTGGAAATAAGGAAGGATGCCTTAAAGAATTGGACATTGTTGAATCTAGGATTTTGAACTTAAAAATGCAACAATTATTCAAATTCAACCAATATTTCCTTTCTACTTTTAACATACATCAATTGTTCCAATTCAATCCATGTCTCTTTCTAGTTTCTTTGTCACCCTTACATCAATTCTTTTAATTCAATCAATGTCTCCTTTCTACTTTCTTTGTCACCATTGATTAATTGTTGTACCAAACCCTTTGCTTTGTCATGTGAATGTTCTTCACTTAATAATTTTATAATTTTTTCTCCATGCGTTGTTATCAGATTTCCATCTTCATCCATTATAATCATAGAAGAGTATGGAATTCCCCCAAGCCAAGTAAAGTCTGGAAGTTTTCCCATGTCATCGAATAAAGTGAAAATCCGTGCCCAAAATCTGATAGCCTCGTGCTCAGATAAACTTAATGAACACATCCCTTCCATCTCGATTTGTGTCACGGCCCTAGGGTGTTGTAAAGGGAAATATACTTCAATTCTACCATCTTCAAAGTGGACCCCAGACAGAAAAGGAGTCAGTGCTGGCCTGCAGTCAGTCATGTGAAATCTCTTGAGGAGATCCCGTGCATACTTAAGATAAGAGAGTTTGATACCTGTGGCATCCTAGCTGATCTCAAGACCAAGAAAGAAGTGTAATGGACCCATGTCCATCATCAAGAACCTATCATGCAAGGCCCTCTTGACTACAGCAATGGCTGAAGTCGAGCTGTCGGTGATAAGGAGATCATCCACATACAAAACTAAGATAAGAAAAGAATCATGTGTCCTAAGCATGTAAACATTCGGATCAGACTTACATCTTTCGAAGTTTTGTGATAAGAGAAAAGAATCCATCTTTTCATACCAAGCTCTCGGGGCCTACTTAAGGCCATAGAGAGACTTCTTCATTCTGTAGACCAAAGATGAATCCTGAATGAAACCATGTGGCTACTCCATGTAGATCTCGTCAGATAGGTCTCCGTGAAGAAAGACATTCTTCACATCCATCTGAGGTACTTCCCACCCCTGGGTAGCCGCAATGGAAAGTGCAAGGCATATGGAATCCATCTTTGCTACTGGAGCAAAGGTCTCATCATAATCAATGCCATGCACTTGCCGGAAGCCTTTGGCTACTGGCCTAGCTTTCTGTCTGGTGATTTTCCCATCTGCAGCACCCTTGGTCCTGTAGACCAGTTTGCATCGAACAAGTTTCCTTCCTGAAGGAAGGGGGACCAGGTCCCAGGTCTGGTTCTCGAGGAGGGAGTTATACTCCTCCTCCATGGCTGACTCCCATGAGGGATGCCCAGCAGCCTCAGCATAAGACTGCAGATCAAAAGACTAAACCAAATGACAATGCCAGGATGGCGTTGGTTCAGTGGTAGTGAGGGCAAGAGGAGGCTCAATAAACTCTGAGCTAGTCCTCCGCGGATTAGAATTATCCCCCACAAGACCATTTCTAGCAGCTGGGTGGTCTTGTGCATATATCTCACGTAAGCTCCTTGTTCTCTGATTTATGACAGGGGAAGTTGATTCATTGCTAGAAGCCCGATCTGGGCTTGAATCTGGATCATCATATGCATGCACTGGATTTGTATTTGAATATGATGTCTCTGCATCTGCATGCTCTACCTTGGCATCTACATGCTTTGTATCTGCATTTGAGTGTACTGAGTCATCATCTCAGACATGAGGTAGATAAAATGTGTCTACATGCGGCAATTGAGATGCATGCGAGAGACTTTCCTCAAATTTGACACTTCGCTCAATGATGAGCTTGTCCGTAAAGGAAATCAGGAGTCGGTATCCCTTCACACCATCAGGGTATCCAACAAAGATGCACTCAATGTTCTGTGGATCAAGAGCTTTAATCTTTTCAGAGGGGATCCTGGCCCATGCTTGGGAGCTGACAACACGGAAGTGGGTGACCTCCGGTTTAGTGCCGCTACAAGCCTCAAAGGGGGTCTAATCCTTGACAGACCTATGAGGAGATCTGTTTTGGATGTAGTTAGCACAATTAAGTGCTTCAGCCCACATCTTATGAGGCAGTGAATTAGCATGCATCATGCAGGAAGCCATCTCTTTGAGAGATCGGTTCTTTCTCTCAGCAACTCCGTTCTGCTGCGGAGTGTATGGAACTGTGTACTGCAATTATATGCCGGACTCAAGGCAAAGGTTCTGAAGTGCTGTGTTAAAATATTCCCCCCCATTGTCTGTATGGAGGGCTTTGATCTTTCTCTCTCACTGTGTCTCAACTAGTGCTTTGAAATCTTCAAAGTGCACAAAAACTTCAGATTTGTCCCTCAGAAGATACACCCAAGTATACTGTGAGAAATCATCAATAAATGTAAGCACATACCTTGCTTTGTTGATGGAAGGATGAGGAAAAGTTCCCATGAGATCACTATGGATCAGATCTTGAGGAGAGGATACTCTGTGAGTCTTGCCGGTGTCAAACTTTTCTCTAGGATGTTTGCCAAGGACACACCCTTCACAAACTCCTTTGGAGAAACTGATATTTGGCAAGCCTTCCACCATCTCATGCTTGCTTAGCTCCTGCATATACCTGTAATTTAAGTGACCAAACCTCTCGTGCCAAAGCCTACTACAATCATCAGCATGTGTAAGCAATAAGGAGGATTCAGATTCAATAAATTCAGAAAATGTATACAGTCTGGCTCCATTGTTTACCTCACCAGTTGCAATTTTGGAGCTGCTATGTAGGTCATATATGTTCACTGTATCTGGAGTGAATTCCACTCTCTTTTTGGTGCCAGAATGAGTGATCCGATAAATTAAATGCAGGTTTACAAAACGTTTTGGAACATGAAGCACATCTTCAAAGCTTCCATGTAAAAGTTCCACTCTACCTTTTCTGGTGACCTCAATAGTTGAGTCATCTCCCATGAGGATGGGAGGTCCTTTGCATGCATCCAAAGAGGATCACACTTCCTTTGTAGCAACCATATGATGGGAGGCACCAAAATATATAATCCATACATTAGGGGAAGAATTAATTGCAACTAAAGCATGAAAATTGTTACCTTTCCCGTGTTATAGATCCTCAGTTTTCTTCTTGGCGCCTTGAGGGATGTGGTCCCCAAGGTTGTGCTTCTTAAGGATTTCTTCCATTTGGTCAATTTTTTTCTTCATGAAGGAGGATTCCAGATGGAATCCTCAGTGACAGTAGGTGAATTTGTCTCCTTTCTTCCCTTTCTCATTTCTGGAGCCAAAGGAGTCATTGAAGGGCTTGGTGTACCCTTCCTTCTTTGGATGGGAATGCGATTTTCCCTTGTCTTTTTGCTGCTGCTTTTTCTGATTTGAATCAGATCTGTGATTTTTATTGTGGCTGCCATCATGCACAGTAAGTGCATGCGCTTTTGGAGGTTTGATTTTCCCCATGCCAATGAGTTTATCTTGCTCAAAAGTAAGGGACTCCATGAACTCTTTGAGAGAAGGCATAGTGTAGGATTTCCTTGTTGCGAGCCTTATTGAATGAAATGTAGACACAAAGACGGAGTATTCTGGTCTGAGCTTTGACATAATAGAGAGAACTTGGCGACTCTCCTCCTTGGATTTGTCAATTCCACAACCCTTGAGTTGCAGCAATAGATCATTATATTTGGTGAAGAAGTTTTGAATTCTATCATAGTTCCGTGGATCCAATGACAGTAGCTCCACTTCAAGCAGATTCCCTTCATCTCATACTGTTTTCTGTAGAGTTCTTCAACCTTTTTCCAAATCTCATTGGGAGTATTGCAAGCAAATACATGAAACTACAACTCTGGGGAGATGCACATGCATATGGATCCGTGGGCCTCATCCATGCGGTTGAGGTACCTGGATTTCTCTATGGCTGAAGTGGGTTCCACTTCTGTAGCCATGGTAATCCTATACAACCCTTTCTAATTAAGGTATCGAGCCATTTGGTCCTTCCATTCATGATAGTTGTACGGTGTTAGGATTGATGCTTTGGGAAACTCCATTTTTTGTGTCGATCTTCGATCTCCAAGCTGTCATACTTGCAAAATAAAGTACTGATGCGCCTTTTATCTAGCAACCTGTGGGCTCTGATACCATGTCAATGTGTTAGAAAACTTGCACAGATGAATCTAGCTAGTAAAGGTTGAACACATAGCTTTGTAGAGAAAAAACACTAAAAGAAAATCGAAAGAACAAAAAGAATGTTTCTATTAGAAAATAGGTTACAATGCTCATGATATAGCATTATTGGGTGAAGATCCCAAGGTAATGCACCATAGTGGTGATCAATGAGAAGACTCAACACCTACAACAAGTTCCAGAGAGAACTAGCCAGTCGCAGAGTGAAAGGAGGAGCAAATCAGGGAGTAAATCATGCAGAAAAACTAGCCAGTTGCAGAGTTAAAGAAGGAGCAAATCAAGGAGTAAATCATGCAGAAAGGATCTTGCATGTAATCCCATGCTCTAACTAAGTGTCCGCATGTGCTAGTAATAAAAGTCATAGGTGTGTAGTACCTCCAACAAAAAAGGCTCACACTACTCATAACGATTATGTCGTTTAAATATTTATAGAACTTCAATCACATCCACGATCTCATAAACAATTGTGGTTGAAGGTTCTTCCTTCAGTTAAACAATACAACCTGATCCCAGAATTGGCTGTCCTGAAAGACTAAGCAATAGTAATTAATTTTTCTATAGGAACTCCACCCTGATCCGGAGACAATGAGAATTATTTCTTAAATCAGTAATGAGTTGTTATGATCGATAAGTAATAATTTTCATATATTTTCAAGTGATTTTTAAAGGACGAAACTTCTTTATGTCAGTGATGAGGTGACCATTAATAATTTGACATTCTTTATTTCCTTAAGATGGAAAAGATGTTGCGTGAGAGCTTGTGATTCACTATAAACAATAATAGTATTATAGAATTTTCTAATTTTAAGTCAATGCTAACTAAATAATAGTATGACAGGAAATGGAGGCCAATTGTCACGATGGATAACTAAGTAATAGTTTGAAAATATAAATTAGTTATTTTATTTATTTTTTTAAATATGGTGAGAAGAAGAAATGGTCGGTACTATTTGTCAACTTATAAAATTTTAATGCCATTTTTAATGTTTAATAATGAAAATAGAGTATAAATTACTGCATGTCTATACTATCGATTTTACTTACGTCAAAATATTATTAGTCAAAGTTTTGTAACGGTGGAGGCCAATAATTATATGTGATTATAGCAATCATACAGTTTAGGTATTTCAACGGTTTTTATAAAAGTATAATATTATTGTAATTTAATTTAAAATAAAGTTGTTACTATGTTCTTAGTTATAAAAGTGCAGTTTAGGTATTTCAAAGGCTTTTATAAAAGTATAATATTAATTTAATTTAATTAAAATAAAGTTGTTACAATTGTTCTTAGTTAATAAAAGTTTTAATACTATTGTAATTTAATTTAAAATAATTGTGTTTATTATGTATTAGTTAAGGAATTAAAAATATAAGTTGTTATTATGTTATTATTTAAGGAAGTTTGATTAGTTTGAAAAATATTTTATTTATTAATATTAAAAATAAAGGTGTGTTTAAGTAGTGGTTATAATTGTTAATGTTATGATTTACGGGGTCAATATTAATTGGTTCATGTGGGATTTAGTTTTTATTAGGTTTTAAGTTCAAAGTTTATGGTGAGAATTTGAGGGTAGGAGTTTCTTGTGGGGAAATAGACTATCCCATGGAGTTCCTAGGAACATAATCCTAGTGAAACCATCCCACTAGTAGGGATGTCATTCTTCCATTCAACATTAGGCTCTACATAGATGGCAAAAAAAATGCAATGATAACTATGCTTAGTAATTTAGAGTTATGCAATGATAACTCTATTTAGCAATTTGGGTTGCTCATATTTGATTAAATGGCGAAAGTTCATTATATTGATGGCTAGTCCCAGAATATATTACTTTTTGTAATGGAGTTTTATGATTATTTTTCCCTTGTAATTGAAGATGGGTTATTGTGGTCCTTGTGGGTGATGAGTGGAAGACTTCATTCACTACTACTCCATGCCAACATGTCCTTGTAGTTTAGTTTGGTGAATCATATTGGTTTATGTTTGTCTTCCTTTCTTCGAAAATGCCCTATACACATTTCTTGTTGTAGTGGTGTAGGTGTTTGTGCCAATTGCTTTGTGTTTTTTTTACAAGTATACATTTAGGGCTTGCAAGCTAGGTTGGAAATTTCAGCCTTAATTTGTAAATTGATATAAAGATGAAAAAATTGCGAGCATTTAGGCATGTTAAATTTCTTGACATTTCGTGCATCTGTGGCTTGTGCTTCTACTCTCTATATATTTCTCCACATAACATTTTCATTGCTATTGGGCCATTCTAATTCTAAGTGCCACCACCTTTAGGCCTTTTAATATTTATAAATCCCATTATTTAAGAATACAATTAAAATTAAAAAATTATGGTATATGTGATCTCTTATTTCTATTTATTTGGCACTCTCGCCAATGCAGAAGCATCGCCGCTTGAAGGAGATTTGTCGAGACAATGGGAAGGAGGCAAAAGAAGAAAGCACCTCAGAAGAAGAAGACATCTCAAAGAAAAAGTGACAATAGGAGAGACAATTGGCTATTAGGTGGAAGTAAGTATTCAAATTCAAAATCACCTGAGATTGAAGATGAACAAGCAAAAGAATTATCAGGTACAAATTTTTGGTCTTCTAGTGATACATTTCCCTATTCATGCAATATTGAAGATCAAAGTGACAGTGGAACAACTAAATTTGCTCTTATGGGTGAAAGTGAAAGAAATATAGAGGCAGAAGTTAAAAGGCTCACATACAAAATTAGATATCAACAAGATCTATTTGAAAAAAGGGAGTATACCTACAAAGAAGATATTACCAGGTTAAAAACTCAGTTGGAGGAGGAAAACAAAATAAAGAAGCAGTACAAAGAAAAGGATGATCAATGTCAAAGGCTGCAGGATGAAGTGACATCATTGAGAAATGAAGTGAATGAAAAGGATACAACAACCAAGGAACTTATAGAAAGAACCAATTGTTGTGAAGGTCTTGAAGTTGTGGTTGTCTCTCTAAAAGAAGATCTTAAAAATTCAAATAAGCAGAATGAAGAACTATTTCAAGCATTTGAAGAAAAGGCAAATGAGGTTCTCAAATTAAGGCAACAAGTGGAAGAAGGGAGAAAAGTTGAAGAAATCATGAAGAAGCAATATCTTGAAAAGGAAGAGCAATATCAGGTTGAGGTAAATATCCTAAAAGGTAAATTAGAAGAAAAGGATAAACTTTTACGATTTCAAGATAGTACTAAGATTTTGGATAATATTCTTAGCAGTCAAAGGTTTCCTGCCATCAAATCTGGTCTTGGTTTTCATGAAACTGTTAAAGGCGAATCTAGCTCACAAACTAAAGCAAGGAATTCTAATGCAAAATTTGAAATTTTCAACAAGGAGATAAGAGGTCAACCCCATCAACAACCAAGGAAAGAAAGTCTTCAAAGAAAATCAATTACTCCTAACTATGGAAATGTTAATCGATTCTTTCCTCTCATGAATAATGTTGAATGTTTTAGATGTCATAATTTTGGACATGGTGCACCCAGATGTGGAAGTAGAATGTTTCAAGCTAATAACTGTCACATAGAAAGATCATCAACTTCGAACTACTTTAAGGGATATTGTTTTTCTTTCAATATGTTTGGTCACAAAGCCATTGATTGCTTTAGAAGGAATATGAAACATATAATATGTTATGCTTGTAACAAGTTTGGGCATATAGCAAAAGAATGCAGGGACAAGTCTATGGATCATCGTAGACAGTATGGTAAGCAATAAAATAAGTAGATTTATATAAGAAAATATGAAAAAGATGAATCCACCAAGAATCAAGAAAAGGAAGATCAGATAAGGTGTGATCTTGCTCTCTTCTCATTCGAAAATGAAGATAATAATGGATGTACTCATCACATGACTGGAGACAAGATAAAAATGGAGTCTCTGATAAAGAACCATAATGATAATGATATTCTTGGAACTGTTGCTTCAACAAAAGTTCTAGGACCAGGTACAGACAGAACAGACTCAGGTGAAGCTGAAAGTGTGAAACTTCAGTATTCCAATTCTCATACACATTTATGATGAAGACAAGTCGCATATATACACTAGTTAAAAACTACACAGTCACATATATGTTGGTTTGATGAAGAAGCAGTAGGACAAACTCATAAAAAGGGCCTGATATGGTTCAGACAATTGTTAAGTGCCTTTTATGTTGATAGTTGATGATTACAGTATGTGGATGTTATGTAGAAGTTCTTTGTTGATGACTTGATGTATAACTAGTTGATGACGATGCCTTGATGATTCTTACTAATATATGCAATGATCAGATCTGACAGTGAACAATTGGCACAGGTCTAGGGGGAGAATATGCTATGCTCTGATACTCATTTTTGGGAAAAATACAGCGAGGGGGGTGAATCGGTATTTACAAATCAATAAATTTTTACATTTTATATTCAAATTTCTATATGCGACTTTACTGAATCAAACCTGCGTGTGCACACGACTATTCTTAAGGCAATTAGCATATATCCAGTGAACTTACAATTCAGTTAATCCATCATATGTTTGTATTCAGATAGTGCATCAATTCTTTATTAACCATTAGATAAACATTAACCATGTGTTGTTATAAATAAGCCATCACACATAAGCAAAACACATGAACACCAAGATTTAAGGTGGAAACCCAACGTGGGAGAAAAACCACCTGCTGTTGTTGTCTCTGTCTTCTTTTAATATAAAGAATAAGTTTTTCACAATATTGTCCTGGTGCAGACTCATACCAGTACACAGGCACCCGCCTGCAGAAGGCTACAACCTTCTCTCGTTCTCCAGCTTCTACTGGAAGGGACCTACAACCCCTTAGCTCTTGTACCAACTGATATATTTTCCAGTACGTAGGTGCCGACCTACAAAAGGCTACAACCTTCACTCATTCTCTAGTTTCTACTGGAAGGGAGCTCCAACCCCCTGATCTAATCACCATCCACTACTAGAAGGAAGCTTCGACTTCCTCACTGAAGTCTCCAACCCTCAATATCCTCTAGGGACCATGTTTCATAAATTTTCAGACTGGATACTCCTGGTATACATCAACACAATATGTAGGCCACGTTTCATCAAATTTTCATACTGGACCCATCAGTAACATTGAAGCTCAAAATCAATCACCACTACAATACAACCATAAAATACATCTACATCAACCAATCAATGAAACCCAATCATCACTTTCTGAATCAACCAATCATTAAAACTTCTGATGAAACTAAATCAAACAATCATTGAAACCTATGACACAATTGAATCACCCAATCATCAATTTTCAAAACAAAAGAATCAATCATTCACTCAAAACCCAATAAACCAATACTTAATCAAACTTCAACCAATCAACTGGATCAGTCAGATCATTGTAACCATAACATAGATCTAAACCGAGAACACTACATCAACAATGAGAACCAACTGTAACCTCAAAAATCATATGTCAGAATGTATAGACTACTTCAATGAATCCAACCTATATGTATATGCCACTTTTTGTAACCCAACATGCGTATACATCTAAAGATACTGAATCATAAAACATCTGAACCAAAAACTGTACCAAAGAGTGACATTCTGAAGATCTACTATACATTTACAGAGTTCTAAACAGATAGAAGAAAATATAACCCTTCTCACTCAATCAATCAATCAACCAGAATCAATCTCCTTATACAATCAGTTTTAATTTCAGCTCTAATGAAGACATCATTGATAAACAACAGTAAAACAGAAGCACTGATCATATAGATCAGTCATCTCTGAACAACAAGATTTTCTTATGCATATGCTACTTGGAAGTGCTGAACCAATGTGTATACACTCCTTCACCAAGGCGAATTAATGTATAGATCTGCAAATAATAACTTATAACTTTGCAACTATTCCAGACTTCAAACATACCCAGATCATAACATTTAAAGAAAAAGACATTTGTTAGCACTCATATCTAGCCTACTCATTATCAGATCACATAATGATAAGTCATTTCAGGTCTTATGATCCTGATACATGATTAGATCTCATCCATCAGCAAAAACTCAGGTGCATGCTTAGTTCAGATCAAGCAAAGCATCAAAAACCCATTACATGCATATTTTATTTTGATTTGACCCTTCATAAGATATTCATTACCTGCACACTTATCCCTTTGATCTTCTCCTGCTTATATACTTAGAGCCTTTTTCAATACCTCGGACCAAAACAACACTTAGAACCTGTGGTATTCTTAGACGGGATCAAGTAACCGATATTCTGCTCAATATTGTGGGCTAATACCATGGTATGGACCCTTGGTATTATTTAACCTTAATTTTCCATTCCATACGCACTTTTCTTTCTGTGAAAGTGCATGCATATGTATACTCTCTTTTTGTTCTGTGTACCCGCTTATATATGCTACTTGGAATAGGTGAAACAGCGTATACAACTTAATGCAACTTAAAATGTTCTTTTTCTTCAATTGCTTGATTACGATCCGTAATCCATTATTCCATCATCCTGTTCTTCTATTCCGTTACTCTGTTACCTTTGAATTGACCTGTTACAATTTGAGTTGTCATCATTATATCATTTGTGAACTGATTCCTTTGAATTGCCATGCATTTTGTCACATATGTAAACAAGACTTCCATGCATTCTATCACATCCTGTTTATACCTTTATCAAGTAATCCATTCATCAAATAGGTTTTCATTAAGGAAAGCTCATCGGGTAGGTTTCTTATTAAGGAAAATACTAACACGATCTCCCTGTATCAAACCTTTGTCCATTATTTTGTTCCATCATTATGTCACCTTTGATCTGTCCTGTAGATTCATCTAGTTACCATATACTTGTTCTGCTATAAGTGAGTTGCCATCAAGGACAACACATGCATCATAATGACAAAAATCTCCCCTTTTGGACTTTATGGAAACCACTTTGGTGTTTGGTCACCACAACCTGTAAATAACATCAAGACAAGCACCAAGCTTTTCAAAACATCAAGCTACTCTCCAAACACCAAGCTACTCTCCCCCTTTGAAATCAAGGGCAAAGGGCTGACCAATGTTAAATGAAGACTTCTATATCTGAATTGTTGAATATGAACACTGATCATGCTCCCCCTAGGAACATGATGAATTCTCTAATCAAACTCCCCCTTAGCACATGATGAGATGCACTATACTGTCCATGCTCCCCCTGAGCACATGCAGAGTTTGCAGAAATATTTTTCAAGAGAATAATGTCTCTATAACTCAACTATGTGAGTTTGGCCTTCCTATCATCAATGTCTCATACATACATAATCTCCCAACCAAGTGGGGATGCACCAAATTTGACTTATCCACCCAACCAAGTGGGTTTACATATTTGACATGATCTCAAAAGTCCATACATGACTGAATATGAAAATTATTACATAATAGATATTTACATTAACTTTACATCAAATAATATAAATGAGATTTATAACAAATACCAAATATCTAAACAAGACTATGATAGTTATTAACAACTATCATACACCATATATGAATAAACTAAGGATATGTCATATCTCCAAGTAGTAATACAAAACCATTCACAT
>APFE030849559.1:28945-74657 GCA_000404065.3 Pinus taeda | reverse complement strand
AATGGAGATCGTATGCCAAAGTTACGACCCCAGGAAATTGATGTACCAATTTACCCAAATGGGGCCCACAATTTGGCGTTTCATCTTCTAGGGTTAGGTTTTGGGATGTTAAGGGTTTTCCATTGTTTCTTAACAATAAATAAGCCTTCAAGCCTCATTGTAACATAGTTCATAGGCATGTAGCTGCCACATCTCTTCTCAAAGATAAGCTACCATCGCCCTAGCTGGTTTATTTCCATTGTTGTTTGCAAGCATATTTCAGTATTTTATATTAATGAAATGAAGTATTTTTTCTGCTCAATCTCTATGTTTATGGTTATCTCTATAATTTATGCGTTCCTGTTTAAATCCAGATCACATTTTTCCTATATAAACATCCCTTCTTCCCAATCACAAACTAGTTTTGGCTGAGTGTTGATATTGGTGTGCTACTGCTACTTTGGTTTGGAGTAAACATCAAGCTATTACTAGTTTTAGCTATCTAGTTGTGTGAGGGAGAAGTGTGATTTGGTTTGGAGTGAAGCCTAAAGGGAAGAGCCTTAAAACTATCGCTGATTAAGGCCATCATGGAATGCTAGCAGAAGTGTGTGGGAACGTGGTCTTGTCAGAGGAGGACTGCAACGCCAAGACAAATAGTTGTAATCTCTCTTTGATATTAATATATGAAACTATTGATTGATTTCCTACATGTTTTGTAATATTACATATTCATGGCTTAATGTTTGTTGACTTGTTAAGTAGGTTGAATTACAATTTGTTTATTATTACGTTTTTCGTTTGCTGTTGTTTACTTGTTTCAGGTACTTGAAGAAGGAAGCGAGATATAGCTAGAGCGAGCAAGAAAGGACATCATCAAGCGGGATAAGCAAACCAAGAGGTAAGCCCTCTTGATTGGTTCTAACCTAATGAAATCTTCCACAGAATGTATCTATTGTGGCTAGACCCATTATTGGGCTAGAGGAATTTGTTTGTGTTTGCACTTATAATTTTACTTCACCACAAATCGGCGACTCCACTGGGGAGTCCCAATCCTTTTGTTTGTCTTGGATTTCATGATTTCGTGAGAACTTTTCGAGTTCCACGTTTTCCCTTTGGTTTTGTTTCTTTTCTCCCGCTTACTGGTCTGAGTCTAAAATTCATAGTAGCAAATCTGGTCCTTGTTTCATATCTTTTTATTTTTTCCTTGGATCCCTCGATTAACATGCCTAAATTGCTAATAGTCGCACCAATCAGCGTGATTTGTTGAGAAACAGTTGCATTGTCCAGCCTCTGGTGCTTATTGTCAATTAGGTAGTTGTGTCAATGCCTGTAAGTGAAGATTAGGGCCTAACCCCAATCTTGGCCAGTGTGTTCTACTCTTGTGGTTTTGACCCCGTAAGCCTCTTGGACCATTTTCTCCCTGATTAGAAAGCCACTTTTCATTTGGTTTTGTTTGCTTGTTGGCTTATCATCTTTCTGCTTGATTGAGTCATTGAGTGGCCAGTGACACTAGGGAATCTAGTTGGTCATCCATTCAAAAGTTTTTGAACTCAGTAAGTCGGGTTGTAGTGTGCCTACTCTTTGCATTTTGTTTTTGGTCCTTTTTACGACTTTGATCTCTTTTGCACAAGTTTGAAAAGTTTTGTTTGCTTGCCTAAACGTTTCTTTTCTGGCATGGATTACGTTGCTTATCTTGTGGTTGATAAAGTCGATGTTTCATTGATCTGAATGAACTTCTCTTTTCATGTTTTCATTTGCTTGAAGAGCTTATTGTCTTGAAAAAATTTCATTGAAAGGTTATATGCGAAATGTTTGTTTCATTGTTTCATGAAAAAGTATGAAATTCTAGCTTGTTGCATCATTGTGCTACGATAATTTACATCATTAAAAGAGTAGAATTCCATCGGAATTTGAAAAAGGAAGAAAACTTGTTGTTTTTGAAAGGACTAATAGATAAGTGCTTGTCAGGAAATTAGGAATTGGAATGCATTTTTCATTAGTTTATTTTAAAAAAAAATAAGGTAGTGAAAGATCATTTCGTTTTCAGTTGTTTGATTGTTTGCATTTGATTGAGTAGTTTCTACGCTCTCTAATGTAGGCATTTCATCGAATTGAAAGGATCTTGTCTCATTTAGTTGTCTTTAAGGTTTTTTGAGTCGCATCGCTAAGACCTGAAAACTGAAACATAACTCAAGATCAACTTTAAAATGAATTCAATTAACCTAAGGTGCATTTGACATTAATGATCATATCTAGAAGGTCTAGGCTAGAGACGTGTTCCGACATCTTTAAACCTACCAGTTGTCGTTAGCTTCGGCATTAGACACTGCTAGTACGGATTTTTGCTCCCCATACCATCAAGCATATAACGCGAGAACCCACTAGGCTGCAATCCTTTTATCCTTAGGAAGCCGAGTCGGCCACCTAGCAAATGTGATACACCGAACACAACATTCGGGGAGATTTCCTGCTCGTACTTCTTGGTTCGTCGGGAGGTATTCTGCAGTTCACGGTTGCCTGGTAATCCTGTTTACCTAGATCATCTAGAGCAGTCATTTGATCTTTTTTACTCTTAAAACTTAAAATATCATTCGAGCACTTTTCCTTTCGAGCTCATTTCCAATCAAAAGCGATAGAGTCATCTTTGTTTCTTTCTCGACTCTCAAAAAATGAAAGAGCACCTATCTTTTATGCATCTTAATAATTGATTGCCCACAATCCAAAACACCCTGTTAGTCTTTTTCTGAGACCAAATCGTGAGTTTCCATAAATAACATTTTAAAGCCTTGAAGTTAATTGTTCTGTCGACTAAGACAAGGTCATCGTGGCTAAACCACCTAGTTCACCCAATTCCTCTTCCTCTCCGTCTGAAAGATTGTTTGAGGACTCGTTTCCTGAGTTACCAGAGTCACTCGAGGATCAAGATGTTGAACTCATAATTGTTCTGAGCATTCAACCATTGTCATCTCGTCCTCCGCCTACTTTCGATACTGGGTCATCTGCTGATCTTGGCCTGGAATCTCCAGATAATCCCATTTAAACTCTGGAGAATTCACCAACCACCGACGGTTAGCTTGGACTGGTTATCTACCCTCCGAACCCTTTGTTTGACCCTGTTTTGATATTTCCACAACGTCCTTACAGTTCGTATGACCAGTTGGGTGTTCCTTTGGAACTATCCCCTCGTATTCATTCCGCCATTCATTGTCGTTTGTTTTCAGACATGGAACCTGAAGGCGATACTCTAGTCACATCTCCAGATGAGTTTGAAGTTTCTACTCTATGCACTGTCGAGGCGGAAGAATTTCCTTTTCCTCTTGAGGGTTTCCCCTTTTCAGGGGGTATTCCCACTAGTTTTCCACCCAACTATGTGTCTTTGGAGCACTTGGTTTCAGGTACACCTAGTGCCTCAACACTTTACCATAACCCTGTTTGGGCGTCAGTCGCCATGCCTACACCAGGTTCGTTTGTGACAAACATGACTTCCCAATAGGTTGTCACCTTAGCCCCGGTGAAACCCACCATTCTGAATACCCTTGTATCGTCAATCCCAGTTACCCGTCAGGCACAACCAACAGTTTCAAAGTATGTATCTGTCAGTTCCTCCATCCCTCTAGTTAGTGGCTAGGTTGTGCCACCGCCTGGGGGCCAAAACCTGAATGTTTCTATGGTGTCAGGTGCCACTAATGTGTGCGGCTCATATGCTCACATGCTTGGTATAAACCATTCTTCTTCTGGTATTATTCATAACCCTGCTGATCCTACTGGATCAAGTAATGTCCAGTACCGACAGGTTCAGAATCCCATTGGTCCGTCTGGGTCAAGCAATGTTTAGTATCAACAACCCTATGGGGCTCAGGTCCAATACCAAAATCCTTGCGTTCGATATGGTTATCAAGGAATGGTTAATCAACCTTGCACCTTCCAATCTAGGTAGTACATCCAGCCTGGCTATGGCCAGATTCAGTTCGGAAATTTCCCAGGCACTGTTTAAGTACCCTTGTAGCAGCAAGGACAATATCTACAACAACAAGGGAAACCTTTGTTACTGCAAGGGCAAACCTTGTTGCAGCAAGGGCTCTCCGTGCAACAACAAGGGAAAATGATCCCGCATTAAGGTCAACTGCAATAAATGCATGTTCAACCCTTGCAACAGTTGTAGCAAGCCGCGCAACAACAGATGCAATATGCTCCACACACCTCTTAACACATGTCCTCGCAGGGCCAACCTCTGCAGCCCCAGGGAAAATTTTTACAACCGCAAGGCCAACCCTTGCAACAACAAAACCAACCAAGGCAACAACAACCCTTGTATACATACCAACAAGGTCAACCCTTGCAGGGGCAGGGTCAAGGTCAAGTCCTGCAGTAGTATGCTCAAAATCCTCATGTCCTAGGTCAACAGGTCAGGAATCTTGTTGGCCAAGGGCATCAGGTACAGAATCCCTATGTCCAAGGGCAACAAGTGTATCAACCTTATGCCCAAGGAAAACAGGTACAGAACCCTCTTGTTCAGGGACAATAAGCTCATCACCTATATGTTCAAGGACAATAGGTCCCATATTCATATGTCCCAGGTCAACAATCTCAACAGCCTTTTAACCCGTATGTTGCTTATCAACAACCTATGGCCAGACAGTTGCAAGGTATTCAAGGTCAAAATCCTCCCTAATTTCAATGTAATCCATAATGGGGGTAATCTCAGATGCCATATGGCCAAAATACCCCACTGTGGGGCCAAAATCCTTACCAGCAGGGATGGACTCATCCCTATGGGCCTGCTTATCGATCTCCCATGCCTTTTAACACCCAATTTCCTTTCTTGGCTACACTCGAGTTGCTATATGTATCTCTCCTTACGAATGATCTGATCCTTCATTCGCCGTACTGGCCTCCGGTGCCATCCAAGATACCAAGTGATTGCCCAAAGTTTGATGGGAAAGCTAAAGAAGATCCTCAGGCGCATGTGATGACATATCACCTCTGGTGCTCGTCGAACTCGTACATGGACGATTCCATTCGTCTCCGTCTTTTCCAACGAACCCTCACGGGTTCTGTAGCAAAGTGGTACATCGAGCTACCTCGAAGTACTTACCATGACTTTAACTCTTTAGCCATGGCTTTCCTCATGCATTTTCAGTTGCTGGTTTGCTATGAAACTTGCACCTATTTTCTCACATCGCTTAAGCAAGATACTACGACACACATCTCTTATCACATCCATGAATGGAGATGTAGATGTCACCTGATCAAATTCAATATTGTTCATTAGTTTCTCACAGAATGGTTCACCAAATATTTCGTGGCCCCAATTGCTTGAGATATAGGTATGGGTGGATGTGTCACTGAAGAGCAGGCCATCGCTCATGCCCAATACTTGGATCTAGTTTACTCTCAGTCTAGCACTTTATACTAGTTATTACGCAATGCTCCATGGCCATCATCTGATCCCACAACATCAAAATCCCCAGCTGTAACTCCCGTTGATGGAGTTACTAGTTCAGTATCCTAGACCCCTGCTAAAACTTCTTCCAACCAGAATCCGGTCTCAAATGATGTCCCTAATAGTTCATCACGGAATCCTCTTGGCCCTGGTAGAACCTCAAAGGTCCACACTGTCCAGTCTACTACAGTGGACAAATCCTCGAAAGGGAAAAAGAAAGGCAAAGGCAAAGCTAAAGCAGATGCCTCGAAGCAGGGTCCTCCCAAATCATCCGTTGGTGAATCTTTGCAACGAAAACCTAAGTATCCCTACCTCATTTGCGAGGAAGATCACTACACTAAGGATTGTCCCCGATGATCTGAAGTTAGTCGCCTGCTCAAAGGGACCCCTGCTGTCATCAAAGAGCCGTTTCCATCTCACCAGACCCAAATGGTAGACCAACCCCAATCTGCTTCCTCCGGATCTCAAGTGTTCATGATGAGTACACCTATTAATGTGGCTACTTGATTGAAAGACTATCAAACTCCTGCTTCAGCAGCTGGGAAAGAAAAATAAGCCACACCTTCTTCTTCTACCCTGAGTTCTAGCCCTCTTCATATTGAGCGCCCTAACCCTGATTCCTCTATGAGGCCACCCTCTCGATGTGTGTTGCAGAAATCCTCGTATAATCCCAAAGCCTGAGCTACTCAGCACTACAATATTATTGAGGATTTGGCTCAGGTGTTGTCAGTCATGTCGATTCTTGAGGTACTCCAAAGCTGCCAATGGCAGCGAAAATATTTGCTGTCAACTATCAGACATTGATCCCACCGATTCCAATTTGATATGTTTTGAACTAGAGAACCATGTCCCACAACTCCCTCATCAGATTGCCTTTCTTGTCCAGGTAATCATTAATGAGAAGACCATCCACCGAACTATCATCAATGAAGGTGCTTCCACCTGCATCATGTCGACCGCATGTTGGAAGGCTATTGGTTCTCCTGCACTGAACCAATCTTCGAACACTTTGGAAGCTTTCGATGGGTGCGATTCGCGACCCTTCAGTGTCTTACCTAACCTTTCCATCACCCTAGAAGGCAAGACAGTGCAAGTCGAAGTAGAAAATGTTGACACCAATCTCAATTATAATCTTATACTCGGCCGAAGTTGGACCCATGCCATGCATGCCGTGGCCTCCTCTTTATTTCACATGATTCATTTTCCCATCAAGGGAAGATTGTCATCATCGACCAGTTGTCTTTCTTTGCCTCTTCCTCTTCAGATGGAAATGTTATGTACGTCAAACACACTGGTGCTCCCTATGAGAGTGTGGGGGCAAGTCTTTTTAAAAACTCTACCTTAATGGGAATTTTTCCACTCCCACCTCCTCATATTGCCTCTATCAATATGATCTCGATCAAATCTGATCCTTGGGTCATACCTACACCAGATCTTGTTGATACTTGTGGCGAGATTGTGTCGCTTAATCCCGCCAAAGTCAATTGCGTGGAAATTGTTTTGGCTTCGAACTCTGCATCCACTTATTCTCATATGTCAAAGACCTCTCTCGATACTTACTCTCAATCCCCTTGGCTTGACACTTTGGAATCGCTTGATCCCTTAGCCGAGACCTTCCTTGCTAATGAAGGTATCATGGAAATCATGTCTCTCGAGGAACCACCATGGATCGATACTCACCATCGCTCCTCGTTCCTGCCTCGCCCGGCGGTCATGTCTACTACTTTAGAAGAGTCCTCTTCTCTGTTTTCCCAACCGTTTGTTACTCAAGAAGTATGGTTGGAAGAAAATCTAGGTAATATTACCCAAACGATGCCGATTGACATTTCTATCAAACCCAGTATCGTCGAACACGTTCATACTTGGGTATCTTGTTCTCTGGATGAGATCAAGACATATACTCGTCTATTTTAGGAATTTCGTGATGTGTTTGTGTGGTCCTACGAAGAAATTCCCAGCATTGATCCTAGCATTGTAGTGCATGAAATACCAACGTATCCGTACGCGAAGCCCGTTCACCATCAGCTTCACCCGGTGCACCCTAGGAAGGCTGCTTCTATTAAGGGTGAAGTTGAAAAGCTTCTCAAAGTTGGATTCATCTATCCCATCCCCCTTATAGACTGGGTGTCCAATATTGTCCCGGTGACTAAAAAACAAGGCACGATCCGCATTTACGTGGATTATTGAGATCTCAATCATGCCTGTCCTAAAGACAACTATCCTACTCCCTTCATTGATCAAATCATTGATGAATGTGCCGGGAGCGAGATCTTTTCCTTTATGGATTGTTTTTCTAGCTACAACTAGATCAACATCGCACTGGTTGACCAAGAAAAGACAACGTTTATTTGTCTGTGGGGTACGTTCGTATACAAGAAGCTCCCTTTTGGCCTCAAAAATGCTGGAGCCACGTTTCAATGGATAATGTCCTAGGAATTTCATGATATTCACAACATTGTCTAGCCTTACTTGGATGACCATCCTGCTCATTCTCGTAAGCGCCAAGATCACCCAGAACATCTTCGACAGATTTTTCTGCGCTGCAGACACTATAACATTAAGTTAAACCCACACAAATGTGTTTTCTACATAGAATCAGGATGACTCCTCAACTTCATCATTTCCAAGGACGGTGTTCGCCTGCATCTGCTAAAAGTCGAGGCCATTGTAAATTTACCCCCTCCATCCTCATTGCACCAATTCTAGAGCTTGCAAGGAAAGGCTAACTTTCTCTGTCGTTTTATACCCAACTATGTCGGGCTAGCCACAAGATTTACCTAGTTGCTCAAACAAGGAACGCCCTTTGTATGGGACAAGGTGGCCCAAGAATGTTTTGATGATCTCAAGACCGTCCTCGTAAATGCTCCTCTGCTACATCCGCCAGACTATTATTGAGATTACTTCCTTTACCTAGACGCGGCCCCTAGCACCATTGCTATGGTCTTGGTCCAGAAGTATCCCACTTATGACAAAGAGATGTATTCCATTGTGCATGCCTGCCGACAATGGAAGCATTACATTTTGGGGAAGGAAACGGTCATCCACATAGACTACCGACCCCTGCAGTTCATACAGACCCAAGGTCAATTGCAGAATGATCGCCATCAGAAGTGGTCCACATACCTGCAACAGTTCCATTTGAATATCAAATATAAGAAGGGCAACACCAATAATATTGCAGATTGCCTCAGTCGACTACCGATCATGGCGTTAACCACCGTGCTCAACTCTTGTGGGCACAAGAATTCTGATTGGCCAATTCTCTGCAAAAGCGACCCAGAATTCGGCCACACATACTAGACACTCTTGGAGGGTCAGCATGTTCCATATTTTCACCTCCAGGATGCCCTGTCATGCCACCTGGTTCACCTTTGTGTTCCTTCAAGCGAGCATGCCAAGATGATTTTTGAAGCACACTATAGTCGGGCTGCTGGGCATTTCGGGGTCAAGAAAACGATGGCAGTACTATAGAAGTATTTCTATTGGCCGAATCTTCGACAGGATGTCGGGAAGTACATCAGATCATGCACTGCCTGCGCCATTTCCAAACCAACCATTAAGAAGCAAGGCCTCTATACCCCGTTGCCTACCCCTAGTCTACCTTGGGAATCCATCTCCATGGATTACATGTGAGGCCTTCCTTCCACTAAGCATGGAAACGACTGTGTTTTTGTGGTCGTCGACAGGTTCTCGAAGATGGCCATTATGGTGGCCTGCAAGAAGAATATCACAGCAGAGGCCACTGCTAAACTCTTCTTTGAATGAGTGTGCGTACACTTTGGGATCCCATAGTCTATCATCTCAGATGGGGAAAACAGGTTACTCAGTACATTTTGGTCCAGTCTCTGTTCGATGTTGGACACCAAACTCACTAAGTCCACATCCTTCCATCCTCAAACTGATGGCCAGACAGAGGTTGTCAACAGGTTGATCATACACATTATGCACATGTATAACTCAAAGAATCCACACACATTCCCCTATGTTCAACACAGCTACAACCGGGCTCTTCACAGCTCGATTGGCCACAACCCTTTTCAGGTGGGCTTGGGATTCCAGCCACTATGTCCCATTGATGTGGCCATGCCATTTGCAGCTACTCGTGTAGATTTGGCTCATGTCTAGTCCGAAACAGATAAGGCGACCAGCTTCATTGAGCACATCCAAAATATTCACTAGCAGGTCCATGACATTCTAGAGAAATCAAATGCCAAGTACAAGCAGCGACATGATCAACATCAGGTGCACACAAGTTTCAGGTGGGCGACAAAGTCTGGTTGCATTTGAAAAAGGATTGCCTTACTGGAGCCTATCAGAAACTTGGACCACTCAGATATGGTCCTTACACCATTACCAAGGCTGTGGGAGACAATGCATTTGAGCTCAGCATTCCCCCATTCCTTGGCCTGCACTAGTGTTCAACTGTGGACCGCCTTCGGGCCATACTTTCCACCATTACTAGACCATCCGACATTGTAGGAACATCTCACCACCCACAGAGTTAAATCCAGATTGCATGGGAACAGCTGCAACTAATCAGATCATGACACATAGATTCAAGCACACTCATCAACAGAATATCCAACTGTATCGACGATTTGTCAAAGCAGGCCAACTCCTTCACCAGGGCAAGTGGCTCACCAGGGACCAAGTTCAATAGAAGTTTCCTCGTCTCATTGAGGAACTCAACGTAATGGGGACCATTGCTTCCTAAGGGGGGAGGAATGATCCAGGTGGATATTGGTGGCCACCTGCCATGTCCACTTGGACCCCCACCATTGTTTCGTTCAGCTTTTCAGTTTCCTTCAATGTAGCACAATTTACTATTTTTGGCAGTTTTTTGGGTCCTGAACTTCCGGAGCTGTTTTGAGACCCTAAACGATGTTTTTTGGGAAAAATGGGAGCAACATGGGTCGATGGTCTGATGTTTCTCTTTCCAAAGTTGTAGTTCTCGGATAGATCTTTCTAACGAGATATTGTGCGCGTCAAACGGAGATCATATGCTAAAGTTACTACCCCGGGAAATTGATGTACCAATTTACCCAAGCGGGACCCACAGTTTGGTGTTTCATCTTCTAGGGTTAGGCTTTTGGATGTTTATGGTTTTCCATTATTTCTCAACAATAAATAGGCCTTCGAGCCTCATTGTAACACAGTTCAGAGGCATGTAGCCCGCCACATCTCTTCTCAGAGATAGCTACCATCGCCCTAGCTGGTTTATTTCCATTATTGTTTGTAAGCATATTTCAGTATTTTACATTAATGAAATGAAGTATTATTTCCACTGCATCTATGTGTTTATGGTTATCTCTGTAATTTTTTGCGCTCCTATTTAAATCCAGATCAATGATGAGACCGAGTTTCTTCTTCTTAGGACTCGTAAAACTTACTAGGATGGATCATCCGAAGAATGAACTTATATGGAAAGCATATGTTATCCCCTTCAAGCTTGCAATAGAAAATATATGGGGTACTCGCCAAAAATGGTGGGGGAAAAAGTGAGAGTGCTCATCTCTTGTATTTTGTAAAGGCAACATGCCGCTCTTAAACATGACACTCATTTGTTGCTCGTATCGGGTCTAGGACATCCTCACTTAGTCACTTGCCTTCCTAAGTTTGAGAAATCCATTTTCCCTCTTACCTGATTATACCATTTCTTCATCATGACCTTTAATCCTATGTTGAGTTAAATGCTACCAAACTTCGGAGTCGAGTCGCCAATATGTTCAAAAGAAGTCCTATCTACAATTATTTATCGCTTATACATTTTCTTACTTTCTGCCATAGTCCTGGATTACACTTATCTACTCTACTACATCCTTTTATTTTGTGTTGGTGATGTGGGATTTATTATGGCCCTCCTTCGACAGATCACTTCCTATCGACTTCAGCTCATTATCTGGGAAGATGATATAGAAACTCCCTTCTAGTATCTTAGATCTTGCATGCCTCAATGGTCAGTTCTTCACATTCAACATTGGGTTTACATCATTGATCTTCGATCGAGTGATTCCGTGGGTGTTTGGCTTTAGCTCTATTATTCACATTCGTGGATTGTGTTGATTGTACCTTGAGATCCATTGTCAATATTGGTGGTTTCTCACATGCCTGTTAATGGTTTACATTATTGACCAGTAATCAGGTGGTTTTCTATTATGTTTGACTTCGACACATCTATTCACATGTTAGAATTTGTACATTGATCGGGTCGAGACGGAGCACAAGACCCTGGATTCTGTCTGATGAAATTCAGTTTGCGTGGAGTTATGAGTTATTCATGATTGTACACATGTTTCCTCTAGACAGATGGCTGTGACTATATTATGGGTCCATATTCATGATTCTTTATATTCAAATGGATGTGACCATACCGTGGGTCCATATTCATGATCCTTTCTATTCAGATGGCTGCGACCATACCGATGATCCATACACATGATCCATTCTATTCAAATGGTTGCATCCATATTGCAAATTCATGTATTATTAGATGCTTATTCATGTATCATTAGGCATGATCATTAGAGATGTCATATATGTATATGTATATCTATATGTATATGATTGATTTGCAGGTCTCCTGATGGTGTTGTTCTCGTCCTTGTAGTAACTTGTAAAGCATCTCAACCATCACTTCCTATTCTGCCTTCATGATTTGGGGGGCATTTGTCACACCTCCTGCTCACTTCCTGTTCCATATCCCGAAGTGCCAAAACATTGACAACTATGCAACATATCCATCATCATATATACACCAAAACCTCTGTGAAGAATCAAAGGAAAACTGCCCTGAATCCATTTTGAAGAAGGTTGACTAAAAAAAATAATTTTAGCATGAGCGTGTTTTGCTACATTGGCTACCCGTGTTGAATGCAGGTTGCACAGTTCTACACTAGCGCTGTGAGCGTGGGTTTTCATATGAAAAACCACGATGAACCTCTTCTAGAAAGTTTTCCCAAACTGGAGGAGAAGCTTTGCACACTAGAACCTTCGATAACAATGAGCTACATATTGGTTGTTGTTGATATGATCCAACTCTCCCATTTGGACCTCTTGATCTTATCATCATCAGCTTTCCCCTTGAGTTGTGGACCTCCCTCCCTCTTTTATGGATCCCTAACTCCCTATCCCTTCCTATAAATTCACTCCCTTCCATCCCCAAATGGTTGGTCATTGATTGCTGCATTCCTATGGTGAGATTATGCTTACATCCTACCCATTCTAGCTTGGATAAGGAGTGCTTGAAGAGTCTTTGCTTGGACTTGGACATCCACCAAAAAGAGATCTCCAACATCAAGGCATAGGTGGCATGCTTCCCTTTTTAGCTTATTAATATATACATCTGATGTTTTCTTTCCATAATTATGTAAAGTTTTATTCTTTTACCTTAATACTCCTTGGTCTATTAAGTGGTTTATGTTTGATGTATGCCATATATGCTCTTGTATTTTGCATAACTCTTTGATCTTCCTTGCGGGTACTCGGACGTGAAGAACAAGTAAAAAGCGAGGCCTGGAGAAAAAGAATCAAATTCATCTTCAAAAGGTTTGAGCGATTAGCATCAGAGCGAGGTAGGCCACTCTCTCTCTCTGCATTTGTTAAACATAAGCTACGAAAGTGTATGTTAGTTTGTTTTGATTGTTGCTAGACTCACCCATTGGGCTAGAGGGATTGATCCATCTGCAAATGGAATTTACCTTCACAGCGGTTGTGTTGGGCATAGCATGGGGGTCACAAGGCGGGTGGGGCCCCTGCCCCCTCCTCCCCCTTGTCAGGTGGCTTGCATGGTAGAAGAGAGAGAGGAGGGAAGAGAGAGGACAGAGAGAGGGAGAGAGAGATGGAGCTGGAGGATGAGAGAGAGGGAGGGAAGAACAAAGAAATAGAGAGATAGAGTTAGAGAGAAAAAGAGGGAGTGACAAGGGAGAGATGGAATTAGAAAAATTTTGAGGTCTAAAATGGACCTCCTAAAGAATATTATATAACAATAGTGGAAATAATAAATTAATATTAGATCACCTCATCAAGCTTTGGATAAAAAAATACTATTTTTTTCAACATATCTTCCTATGATTTTACTCAAAATTTGAGGGGGGAACACTCGTTGGATGCATAAATTATTTTTGCACCCAAGAAGTACCCATGTTACATACTTTCAATGGACCCTACTCCAAAATAAAATGTGAAATCCATGAGATCACCATTTTTCATGTATTTCACAATTTTCGTGTAGTAGGGTCCATTGAAAGTATGCAACATGGGTACTTATTTGATGCAAAATTAAATTTCGCATCCAATGAGTGCTCCCACTTGAAATTTGAATAAAATCGTAGGGAGATAGGTTGAAAGTACAAGTTGAATATTTTTATTTTATTTTTTTAACCTTTTACTCAAAAAATGATGAATCATCCCCCACGGTTGACATCATCATATTGAATCTTATTGGTTCTTATAAAGTTGAACTTTTATGTACATTTTTGTTTTTAGACCCATTTTTTACCTCAAAATTTCTCTAATGAGAGAGAGTGAGGGAGAGAAGGAGGTAGGAGAGAGAGAAGGAAAGAAGAGAAAGGGAGAGAAGGGAAGAGAGACAAAGGGAAACATAGAGATGAAGGGGGGAGATAGGGGGAGAGAGAGGGGGGAGGGAGATAGTGATAGAGCTGGAAGGGGGAGAGAGAGAGAGAGGAGGGGAGGTGAGAGAGAAGGAGATGGGGAGAGAGGAAGGAAGAGAGAGAGGCAGGGATAGAGAGAAGGAGAGGAGGAGGGAGATAGAGATTGAGTTGGAGGGGGAAATAGTGACAAAGTTGGAGGGTGGAGAGAGAGAGAGAGAGAGTGATGGGGGGGAGATAAAGGGAGGTGCAATAAAAAGGGAGAGAGAGGAAGGACGAGAGAGTTGAATTGAGAAAGAGGAGGGAGGGAGGCAAAGAGAGACAGATAGAGTTGCAGGGGGCGAGAGAGGGAGGGAAGAAGAAGGACATAAAGTGAGAAAGGTGGAGAGAGAGAAGGAGTGAGAAGGGAGAGATAGCGAGAAAGTGAGGGGGGCATGAAGTGGGAGGGAAGAGATAGAAAGAGAGAGAGAGCCCGAGAGAGAGAGAGAGAGAGAGAGAGAGAGAGAGAGAGAGAGTGTGTGTATTTTTGCAGGGTGAGATAGAAAGAAAAAAGAGACACAAAGGGAGATAGATATATAGATGGAGGGGGCTAGAGCGAAGAAGGGAGAGGCAAAAAGAGGGAGGAGGGGGATATATATAGATGTGGAGAGAGAAATTGTTTTGGGGGGCTGAGATATGGAGGGATATATAAATATAGATGGTTGAGAGGGGGGCGATACATTGTTATTCACTGAAATAAATGCATTTTTTTTAGCGTAGATGTGGATTCCTAATCCTATTAATTGAATGCACTAGATGCATTGATTTTAGTGTACTTGATTTCTAATCTTATTTTATTGTTGCACTAGATGCATTGATTTCAGAATAGATGTTAATTTATAATCCTATTTGATTGTTTGCACTAGACACATTGATTTCAGTGTATATGTTGATTTCTAATTCTATTTGAATGCTTGCACTAGATGCATTTATTTCAGTGTAGATATTGATTTTTTATTTGATGTAACTAGATGTATGATGTACATTCATTTCAAACTAATTGGATTGATATTGTGCATTAAATTCAATGTATGCAACAAAAAAAATATTGATGATGTGCAATGATTTCTATGTTATAGTAATTCAACCATAAATAGAATACTTGAAAAAAAAAAAGGAAAAAAGCACTATTTTTTTCAACATATCTTCCTATGATTTTACTCAAATTTCGAAAGGGAACACTTCTTGGATGCATAAATTATTTTTGCATGCAAGAAGTACCCATGTTACATACTTTCAATGGACCCTACTACATAAAAAATGTGAAATACATGAGATCACCATTTTTCATGTCTTTCACAATTTTCATGTAGTAGGGTCCATTGAAAGTATGAAACATGGGTACTCCTTTGATGCAAAATTAAATTTCGAATCCAATGAGTGCTATCGCTTGAAATTTGAATAAAATCGTAGGGAGATAAGTTGAAATTACAAGTTCAACTTTTTTATTTTATTTTTTTAACCTTTTACTCAAAAAATGATGAATCATCCCCCACAGTTGACATCATCATATTGAGTCTTGTTGGTTCTTATAAAGTTGAAATTTTATGTACATTTTTGTTTTGAGACCCATTTTTTACCTCAAAATTTCTCTAATGAGAGAGAATGGGGGAGAGAAGGAGGGACGAGAGAGAGAAGGAAAGAAGAGAGAGGGAGAGAAGGGGAGGAGAGAGAAAGGGAAACATAGAGATGAAGGGGGGAGGGAGATAGTGACAGAGCTGGAGGGGGAAGAGAGAGAGAGAGAGAGAGAGGAGGGGAGGTGAGAAAGAAAGAGATGGGGAGAGAGGATGGAAGAGAGAGAGGAGGGGATAGAGAGAGGGGTAGGGAGAGAGAGATGGAGTTGGAGGGGGCGATAGTGACAAAGTTGGAGGGTGGAGAGAGAGAGACTGATGGGGGGAGATAAAGGGATGCACAATAAAAAGGGAGATAGAGGAAGGAAGAGAGAGACGACTTGAGAAAGAGGAGGGAGGGAGGCAAAGAGAGAGAGATAGAGTTGCAGGGGGAGAGAGAGGGAGGGAAGAAGAAAGACATAAAGCGAGAAAGGTGGAGAGAGAGAGGGAGGGAAAAGGGAGAGATAGCGAGAAAGTGAGGGGGACATGAAGTGGGAGGGAAGAGATAGAAAGAGAGAGAGAGCCTGAGAGAAGGGGAAGAGAGAGAGAGAGAGAGAGAGAGAGAGAGAGAAAGATATGGAAAGAGAGTGTGTATTTTTGCGGGGTGAGATAGAAAGAAAAAGGAGACACAAAGGGAGATAGATTTATAGATGGAGGGGGGCCAGAGAGAAGAAGGGAGAGGCAAAAAGAGGGAGGGGGGAAGATATATATGTGGAGAGAGAGAGAGAGAGAGAGAGAGAGAGAGAGAGAGAGAGAGTCTTTTCGGGGGGTGAGATATTGAGGGATATATAAATATATATGGTGAAGAAACAGAAGGGGTGGGGGGGGTGAAGGAGGAAGGGGGCGATACATTGTTATTCATTGAAATAAATGCATTATTTTTAAAGTAGATGTTGATTCCTAATCCTATTTAATTGAATGCACTAGATGCATTGATTTTAGTGCAGTTGATTTCTAATCTTATTTGATTGGTTTCACTAGATGCATTGATTTCAGTATAGATGTTTATTTCTAATCCTATTTGATTGTTTTCACTAGACACATTGATTTCAGTGTATATGTTGATTTCTAATTCTATTTGAATGCTTGCACTAGATGCATTGATTTCAGTGTAGATATTGATTCTTTATTTGATGTAACTAGATGTATGATGTACATTCATTTCAAACTAATTAGATTGATAGTGTGTGTTTACTTCAATGTATGCAAGAAAAAAATTATTGATGATGTGCAATGATTTCTATGTTATAGTAATTCAACCATAAATAAGATATTTGAATTTTCATCTTAGACATATTTAACATATTTAAAATGATTAGAATAATTAGACGTTCAACAAATTTTCCATCGTCGGACATGATTGGAACCATCTTAGATCCATCACAATCACAGATCTACCAAGTGTTGAAAGGGATCAAATCTCTCAATGTGTAAATTTTTCCTCAAGTTTTTTACTCTAAAAAATGATCTGCACCACCATCCCTACCACTCACTGTTGACAATATTTTTTTAAAATGTTACATATTAACTTCATATAAGCATGTAAGGAATTATAAATCTCACTCATACCTTGAATTGGAAAGCACCTATCCATGGAATGAGAAGACACTTTTTATATATTCCATTTTGAATTTTTTTACACAAATGTGTATATTGGAAAATTTTATGTATTAAAATATTTTCTTGTTATTAATATATTTTCGTTTTAAATATCACATATCAATAGAAATGAATGACCCATATCATTCATATTGAATTGTAATATGAGTAATGCTATTTTTAGATGTCACTTGTGAACTCCATATTGAGTTGTGAAGGAATTATACATATTGCTTCATACTAAAAGTTAAAAAACATTGTAACTTTTTTTTTTTAACTTTCAATTACTTTATTTTATCTCAATGTAAAATTAAAGTATAATTTTAGAATATTATATTTGTGAGACAAACTTTACTTAAAAAAATAAATAAATTTAAAATTAATTAGAAGTAAAATAAAATTAATTAAAAACTAAACTTAAGTTATATGTTAATTAAATCAAATAAAAAATATATAGAAAAAAAATTTGAAGTGTACCATTTAAAACAATAATTTACCAAAATCAAATAAATAATCTCAACATTGGGGCTCGATGGGCCTAGTTAAAAAGAAAAAAGAAGTTATGATATTTAATATGGATATTGAAATTTTTATTTATGACTGATTAAAATATTTTTTTTTATTAACGTATTTTTGTTTTAAATATCACATATCCATGAAAATGAATGATATGAATGATCCATATCATTCATATTGAATTGTAATATGAGTAATGCCATTTTTAGATATCAATTGTGTTTTAAATATCACATATCAATAGAAATGAATGACCCGTATCATTCATATTAAATTGTAATATGAGTAATGCTATTTTTAGATGTCACTTGTGAACTCGATATTGAGTTGTGAAGGAATTATCCATATTGCTCATACTAAAATGTTAAAAACAATTGTCATTTAACTTTTTTTAACTTTCAATTACTTTGTTTATCTCAATGTAAAATTAAAGTATAATTTAGAATATTATATTTATGAGACAACTTTACTTTAAAAAAAAAAGTAAAATTAATTAAAAGTAAAATAAAATTAATTAAAAACTAAACTAAATTTATGTGTTAATTAAATCAAATAAAAAATATATAGCAAAAAATGAATTGAACCATTTAAGACAATAATTTACCAAAAGCAATAAAAATTTGAAGAGTTACAAAAAAATATAACCACAAGACAAAATGCATTAGTTTATTAGGGTAACCAAATAACAATGAAGATAAAAATACAATGGTTGCATTCAAAATTTCTCCTCCGTGAGCATAAAAATACACAATTTCCATTTCTTCTCCCTGAGCATAAAAATTTGGAATATAAATGGTGGAAATGTTATCATTCCACTTTTCATTAAAATATTTTTTTGTTAACGTATTTTTGTTTTAAATACCACATATTAATAGAAATGAATGATCCGTATCATTCATATTGAATTGAGTAATGCTATTTTTAAATGTCACTTGTGAATTCCATATTGAGTTGTGAAGGAATTATCCATATTGCTTATATTAAAAAGTTAAAAACGATTGTAATTTAACTTTTTTAACTTTCAATTATTTTATTTATCTCGATGTAAAATTAAAGTATAATTTAGAATATTATATTTATGAGACAACTTTACTTAAATGAAATTTCTTGTGATTTAGGCCGAAAAATCTCTCATAAAAATAAAATTAATTCAAAACTAAAGTAAAGTTATGTGTTAATTAAATCAAATATAAAATATACAACGAAATAAAATGAAGTGAACCATTTAAGACAATAATTTACCAAAAACAATAAAAATTTGAAGAGTTACAAAAATATATAACCACAAGGCAAAATGCCTTGGTTTATTAGGGTAACCAAGTAACAATGAAAATAAAAATACAATAGTTGCATTCAAAATGCACACCGCCCAAGGATTAGAAAAAAATTAGAAATATACAATTACATGTGACATATAAATAACTAAATAAAATAGCTGGAAATAAGAAAGGATGCCTTAAAGAATTGGACATTGTTGAATCTAGGATTTTAAGCTAAAAATGTAACAATTATTGAAATTCAACCAATGTTTCCTTTCAACATTCATCAATGGTTCCAATTCAATTCTTGCCTTTTTCTACTTTCTTGGTCACCATTTGATCAATTGTTTTAATTCATTCAAGGTCTCCTCTCTACTTTCTTTGCCACCATTGATCAATTGTTGCACCAAACCTTTTGCTTTGTCATGTGAATGTTCTTCCCACAATAATTCTATAATTTTTTTTCCATGCGTTGTTATCAGATTTCCATCTTCATCCATTATAATCATACATGGTTCAAATCTGGAATAGCTCATAAGGAAAGTCAATTCTGGAAGTACTCCCATGTCACTGAATCTTCTATCTTGAACAATAACCGCAATCCATGCCCAAAATCTGATAGCCTGGTGCTCAGATAAACTTAATGAACACATCTCTTCCATCTCGACTCCTGTCACGTCCGTAGGGTGTTGTAAAGGGAAATATGCTTCAGCTTTACAATGAGTGAAACACACATATTCTACTCCTACTCCAGGAGCATAAAAATTTGGAATATAAATGGTGTAAATGTTATCATTCCACTCTACCAACATACTCTTCATAAAAGTTGTACAATCCCCCATACACAAGCAGAACTTATTTTGTTGACGCATCGCCTTTTCCACCTTTGCATCATCGGCACAAGGGAGGTAAATGAGAAATGACAGATATTTTTTTCCCGAATTTATAATATAATAAGAAAAACAAACACAGAACATATAAATTACTGACCTGCTCCGATATTCCTTGCAAATGCTGAAAGAGGAACATCAAATTAGACATTTCTTTCCATTGTTTCACTTCTTTATCTATTAATTCCCTCCTTTTTTCCTCCGTAAAAGGAAAAGCTTCTATCCCCCACGTGTTCACCATACACAAAATGCCCAGTGAATTGTAACCTGCAATTGTCCCGTTGCTTTCTATTATCCTCATTTTACTGGGGTACCACCTCTCCCAGAACTCCTGTTCCACTAGTTCGCTGCCTTCAACGAGAAAATATTTAGTTGCATTTGGCAGGTCCCACGGATTTTGGAGGACCAACCACGGAACTTCTCTGGAAAAGCTGTTAGAGACATCCCTTCTTGTGTTTTCCTGCATCATTGGAATTGTTATAATTTCAAATTTAAATCTCTCTTTCTCCGCAACATTATACAGATCCACTAAAGACTGAAGTGGAATATCATAACAAAGGTTGGCAGGCCTCATATCTAATAAAATTCTTTTCCCTTTCAATTCCTCCACCCCGACCTACAATTTTCATATCAACCAAAGAAAAATAAACAATTAGTCACCAAAATATTTGAAGGAAGAATTATAAACAAAATAAAATATAAAACTTGAATATACCTTCGCTGATGCACCATTCTTAAGAAATTCTCCATTTGCGAAGAGCTCTCTTAACAACTTTATATTACTGTCTCCAGCTGTTTTCACCAGTTGTTTAAGTGTAAGGTATCTTCCGCATTTCTCCACCACAAATTCCTCCAGGGTATTTTGCTCTAATATTTCGCCACAAGAAAGGGTCTTCTCACGTTTTTCTCCGGGCACAGCCACAATCTCCGCTCTAATCGCAGACAATTCAAACTTCTCCTCCTGTTGATAAGCAAGGAGTGGGAACAGCTGTCGAAACAATTTAGCAGGAGCATGGCCGCAAATTCCACCCGCCACTTTGTGAGGCAACTTACTAAAATGGTTGCCAAAATAAATCATTTCCAAATTATCATCCATATTCTCCTCAATTAATGTCAATGTGGAACACTGACGGAATTCTTGTTGGCAATCAAACAACACAAGTAGATCGGTGTTCAGAGGAAGAGGAAGATCGGAAATATTGAACGCTTTTCCTTGTCCATTAGTGAGGTTGAAATTACCTTTTGCCTGCAATGAACCCTGAAGAGAAATCATACGTGAGTGGGAAGGAAAATTAGTGTATGCTTAGCAACTAACTATAATGTGGATAAAAAACAAGTTTGGTTTGAATAATCACCTCCCCTGTTTCCACTGCAAAGGAACATGATTGATCGGGTTGTTGTTTAATTTCGCCCCATTTCTCTAGCAATGGCGGACTTCCTCGAATCAACAGAGTATGTAGCTTTTTCAACTTTACAATGCCCTCCATCGATTTCCCTTCCAACATAGCGCAATCTGTTAGATCCAGAGTATCCAGAGATGGGAGACCATTGAAATCCTGGGGGAGTTTTTTTAGCTCTTTGCATCTGTTCAATAATAGAACTCGCAGTGAAGAGAGACCTTTGAAGTGTTCACATAATTCTTCAAGATTCCAGCACTCTGATAAATTCAAGTACTCCAAGTACTCGAGTTGGCTGAAACTTTCTGGAAGCTTCTCTAATCTCGGACAATTGCTCAGGCTTAGCCTTCTTAAGCTTTTTACTTCTCCAAATCGATGCGGAAGCCTCTTTAGACTCGAGCAATAATCCATTGCAAGTTTTGTTACAGAGGAGAGGTCGCAAAACCGATTGGGTAGTTCTTTTAAATCGGTCGAAGATAAGTTGATTGAGTCCAACGACGTCAACTGCCAAATGCTTTTTGGAATCTTTTTTAGACTCGAACAATAAACTAGAAGAAGGTTAACCAGGGATGTTAACTTTCCTAACCGAGCTGGGAGCTTTTTCATTCCTGAACACCAGGTTAAGTCCAATAATCTCAGAGATGAAAGCTTCTCAAGGCTGTCAGGAAGACCTTCTAGATTCTGACACCCAGCCAAATGGAGTTCTTGCAATGATGTAAGCTTTCCAAGACTGCCAGGAAGAACTTTGAGGCTACACTCGCTGAAATGGAGTTCTTGCAATGTTGTAAGCTTTCCAAAATCTTCTGGCAGCTTCGTCAAACTAGAACAGGAATCCATTCTCAACACTCTTAAACATCCCAGCGTTGAAATCGATCCCGGTAATTCTTCTAAAAAATTGCAATTTAAAAGTGTGAGCTCCTGCAAACCATCTCCCAGATCTCCTAGGTTTGGAGGTAATCTTTTCAGCTCTGCGTTCTTCAGTCGCAGAACTCGCAACTTGCTGAGTTGCTTAATACACTTGGAAGTGATTTGGAAAGAGGGGGACTTTAATTGGAAATCGATGTGTCTAAGATCGGAGGGCATCTGCAAATTATGCAATAGTCTTACTTTAATAATTAAAAATAATAAAACTGTTTATATACGGAAGAGAAAGGATTTGTTAAATCGAGGGCAAATTTTGATTGGTATTATTTAAATTGGTTTTTTTACTGGTAACTGAAAATTTTGAAAACATTTTTATTGAAAATTTTTAAAACGTTTAGATTGTGCAAAAATTATTTGTCAAATTTGTGATTTAATAAATTCCTAACCAAAAAAAACCGAAAAAACTTTAAAAAAATCTAACTAAAAACAACTTCGAAAAAAGAAATTGCGAAGAAAACGGGACTGGATATTTGAAGTGAACTTGCCTGCGTTAGATTTTTTAAATCTTCGGGGCTGTAGCATAAATGTCTCAACTTCTCTGACTTTGACACATCAAAAGGGAGATGGGAAATTCCCGCACTGAAAAAGACTAGCTCTTCAAAATTCTTTTGACATTTGTCCTCCACAACTGTTATAGGTCCAAGTTTAAGAACTCTTAAAGATGCAGCCATCAAATCTAGTTTTCTTGCGGATATATACAATGGGTGGTCGCTGTTGTCGCTACACCATATGCCTTTGATATTTCCGAGGGTCTGCATTTTTGTTAAACATTATTGTGTCAGTCATAAGAATTACGATAGACATATTTTGAAACAAAACTGTATATATTTTTTTGAGAAATTGCTCATACCTCATCATTTGCCCCATCTAAGAACTTTCGAAGTTCACTTGCACTGGAGAATCTGCGTCTTTCTTTCTTTGTTTCCCGGAGACCAACTGTCAAGATGACATCGTGTACTGTTGCAGTCATGCTTTTCACATCTTTGGTTACCAGCATTCTTCTCTGTAAACTATGCAGTGCAGGCTTTCCCACAATATCTGAAAGTTCCTCCCAGTCCCATCCTTGAAAAAATGAACAAATATCAAGAAAAGCTTCTTTCAAATCCTTCTCCAGCTTATTGCAGGCAAAGACGTAGCGCTCTATATCATCTCCAATTTCACCTTTCCAGTTATTTTCCCACTCTTCCTTTACTGTATCAAAAGCTTCTTTTGCGTTTCCCTCGCAACCTATGAAACCTGCGACCACCGTCAAAAGCTTTGGAACGCCCCCGCAAATGCTGACTATCTGGTCCATTTGGCTAGGATTTAGTTGTTTCTCACTGACATCCAGCATTTCCTCGATAAGTTTTTTGGCCTCCGTTTTGGGAAGGGTTTCAATTGGGTAGAATTTTCGATTTACACTGATTATGCTGTTTGTGGCGGTTGGATCTCGTGCAGTGAGAAGCAACCTCAATTTTCTTGCTTTCTTCATATTCTGAGGGAGAAGTTGTTTAAGTGCATCGCCGTGTTGGCCGACTTTGTCCGGAAGCAAAACATTGTCGATATAGATAAAGGCCACCTGTTGATCCAACAAGCGGCTAATTTCTCGCTGTCCTTCTTCATATGTTTCGATCTTTGGCATATCTTCTGTTGTTCCCGTCCTCAACTGTTCTATCAGTTTTGTTTGCAAATCTATTACATTTGGAGTCTTGTCTATGTCTATGGTATCAAATAGTTTAACCATACAGAATTGACATCCTTCTTTGGTATTAGATAGTGTTGCATACACAGCATCGGCAAGGGTAGTCTTTCCCAGTCCACCAAAACCATGGACAACAACTGCTACATTTTCCTTACCTTCCCAGTCTAGACGTTTTATAACCTCTCTCAATGGTTCATCCAGTCCAACTGTTTAACAATATTAAACATGGAGTAAATCACATAACTCTGACAAACCTTAAAACAATAAATAATTTATAATACATATTACAGCTTACCCGTGTCTTGGGGATATGCTATGGGTACTTGGGGATATGCTATGGGTACTGGCTTCCGCCTCTTTTGACTACTGGCAATTTCACTGACGACTTTATATAGAGACATAAACTGGTCACTGCTCATATTTCTGTACGTCCGGTTTAACTCGTCTCGGAACCGAAGCAGGTTTCCCTTGTTGTGGGACATTGAGAAAAATCTGCAATGAGTAAAATTCGATGAAGAAACTGAGGAATAGGACAAAGGGGCTTCCACAACATATCCATTTAAACACAACGTTTATCGCATGGATGTTCACCTGGCAAATCTTGAAGAGTCTATTTGAGCACAGCAAAGGATGGAAGCTTCCAGTATCAGCTCCGTTGCTTTTTTGAGTGGATCCTTCAACTCTTCTTTCAACCGAGGAAATCTTTGAAGCTCCCGAACATGTTTGGCCAGAGAGTACATTTCTTCAAAAACATACAGACACTCCTCTTGGATCTCAGAAACATTTTCAAATCTTTCTAAAACAGTGGCAAACACAAGAAGGCCTGCAGTAGCCAAGCTTGTGTGCCCTATGTCTTTTAAGACATGCACGGCTATGCTCTTTGCTGAAAAAAGTTCTTTCTGGAATGCAATACAGATTTTATATGAATTACAGTCAGAGAAAAATTTAGACTTAACATTTTCTCATAGTCAGATTCCTCGTCTGCTTGAATATCATGAAACTATAGAGTAAGGCTTAATACATACCATTGCGGAAGCAACCTCTGTTACCCCCGTCAAGAATTCCTTAAAGTTCAGTAACTCCGTTGAGGTGATCATAGACCAAAAGTTGGGAGCAGGCCATTTTTTCTTTGACGATTTTTTCTGTTGCAATTTTTCTTCCGCCAATTTTTTCAGTGGTGACTTTTCCTAAGAAAACAAGAAAATGATACGTATTCAATATGGCGTGTCAAGACATACTAATGATAATAAGAACAACAGTGGAATGTGAATACGGATGGATGGATCTGAAAGATTATTGCGATATTCGACTTACCCTAACTATTTCCAGAAGCCCACTCATATAATCGATAAGTCCATCCAGATCCGCGTTGGCCAATTCTTTCCCCTGCATTGCGACTGCAGCAGCTTCCGTAATGTTGTGAGTAAGAACGCACACTTCTGGAACGCTGGAGCCATCACCTTTTGATGGACCTCCTTTTTCAGAGGAGGAAATGCCACTACCCTCTGGTGGAGTGGGTGGATGGGGAGGAGAGGGGTCATCCCCGCTGGCCAATTCTGTCCCGTCCATTGCGACTGCAGCAGCTTCCGTAATGTTGTCAGTAAGATCGCCCACTCCTTGAACGCTGGAGCCATCACCTTTTGATGGACCTCCTTTTTCAGAGGAGGAAATGCCAGTTCCCTCTGGTGGAGTAGGTGGAGAGGGGTCATCGCGTGTCGTCCAACACGAGCAACAGAAATTTCGAGCCCTTCCCATGGTCGCTCTGAGAAAAGAAATGATATCTGCCGAAGGAATGAGAGAAAGAAGTGCGACAATTAGTGCAAAAGGCCTCACGCTACTCGATCTGACTGTAATGACTCATAACGATTATGTCATTAAGTATTTATAGAACTTCAATCACATCCACCTTACCCTTTGCTGTATTATATTTGCAAGTAACTATAGATGTAATCTAATTAACTATTTGCTGTATTATATTTGCAAGTCTGAAGAGAAAAATTGGACTGTTTACACTTATCCAAACTGGTTGGATTTATGTGAATGTCCATTGTCCACCTGCACTGATCAGAACAGTCTTTGCAACCTTTACTACCGCTGATGGCAACCATGATGAAAGCAAAGGTATCCAACGTGCTTTAATGTCCACCAATATGTGCGTCCATTGGACAGAACCTCAAGGATGACTGTTTACATCAAAAGCAAAGATACCCAACAGCAATGGCTTGGCTTTAATGTCCACTAACATGTATGATGGGACTCCTTTGGAAAAGACCCATCCAGGACAGGCTGCCTGATTAGACTCCCCAGATGCCAACCATGATGACTGTCCACAATAATAAAAGTAAAGCATCACCATGTTTACTAATTCATTTGATTTATTTTTTAAAAAATCAGCAATTCAAGCCATTTAAAAAATTAGCTAACCATTTAAGAAATTTCATTTGTATGGAGATTTAATAAATTAAAATAAATCTAAAATAATTTATATAACTTAATAAATATGACAAAAACTGAATACTATTTTTCAAAATTTACGAGAGATGGTTGGTATATGCATGTAAATCATAGTAATACATCTAAATAAATAATATCAAAACTTATTTACTATTTTTCAAATTTTCCAGGAGCTGGTTAGTATATGCTTAAATCATAGTAATACATGTGAATAAATAACATAAAGTTCTATGTTATAAATGTTATTAATAGTGAAAATTGATGAAAATGATAAATTAAGTCACAGTAATATAATTAATTTTTTGAATGTTTTTTTAATTCACGAGTCCTCTAACCTCTTAGACAATGAGAATTATTTCTTAAATCATTAATGAGTTGTGATCGATAAGTAATAATTTTCATATATTTTCAAGTGATTTTTAAAGGACGAAGCTTCCGACGCAATGTAGAGGTTGGTGATGACGTGGTCATTAATAATTTGACCATCTTTATTTTCTTAAGATGGAAAAGATGTTGCGTGACAGTTTATGATTCACTATAAACAATAATTACAGAATTTTTTTGTCAGTATTATTTGTCAACTTATAAAATTTTAATGCCATTTTTAATGTTAATAATTTTAATGCCATTTGTAATGGCCAAGGCCAATAATTATATGTGATTATAGCAATTGTGCAGTTTAGATATTTCAAAGGTTTTTATAAGAGTATAATATTATTGTAATTTAATTTAAAATAAAGTTGCTATAAGGTTATTAGTTATAAAAGTATAATACTAATGTAATTAGGGTTGTTATTATGTTATTAGTTAAGGAAGTTTGATTAGTTTGAAAAATATCTTATTTATTAATATCAAAAAATAATAATATTAAAAGTAAAGGTGTGTTTAAGTAGTGGTTGTGATGGTTAATGCTATGATTTATGGGGTGTATATCAATTAGTTCATGTGGGATTTAGTTTTTATTAAGTTTAAAGTTTAAAGTTCATGGAGAGAATTTGAGGGTAGGAGTTTCTTGTGGGGAAATAGACTATCCCATGGAGTTCCTAGTAACATAATCCTAGTGACACCATCTCATTAGTAGGGATGTCATTCTTCCATTCAACATTAGGCTCTACATAGATGGCAAAAAAAATGCAATGATAACTATGTTTACTAATTTAGAGTTATGCAATGATAACTCTATTTAGCAATTTGGGGTTGCTCATATTTGATTAAACTGAGAAACATTATATTGATGGCTAGTCCCAAAATATATCACTTTTTGCAATGGAGTTTTATGATTATGTTTCCCTTGCAATTGAAGATGGGTTGTTGTGGTCATTGTGGGTGATGAGTGGAACACTTCATTCACTACTACTCCATGCCAATATGTCTTTGTAGTTTAGTTTGGTGAATCATATTGGTTTATGTTTGTTTTCCTTTCTTGGAAAATGCCATATACACATTTCTTGGTGTCGGTGTTGTAAGTGTTTGCGCCAATTGCTTTGTGTTTTTTTACAAGTATACACTTAGGGCTTGCAAGCTAGGTTGGAAATTTCAATGTTAATTTGTAAATTGATATAAAGATGAAAAAAATGTGAGCATTTAGGCATGTTATATTTCTGGACATTTTGTGCATCTGTGGCTTGTGCTCCTACTCTATAAATTTCTCCACATGACATTTTCATTGCTATTGGGCCGTTGTAATTCTAAGTGTCACCACCTTTAGGCCTTTTAATATTTATAAATTCCTTTATTTAAGAAAATAAAAAGTTATGGTATATGTGATCTCTTATTTCTATTTATTTGACACTCTCATCATAGCTTGTGTCATGGCTCAAGGTGGAAATCTTCATTTGGTTCCCAATTGATGAAATTTAGAATTTTTCATTGTTAGAAATAAAAAAGGGAAGCAAACAATCGTCATGGTTGTTGGATTTCCTAGTGGTTGGTCATGGTTACTCTTTTAATATAATAGAGCCATCACGTTTCATGCATATGTTGTTATTGTAGTTCAACTATCTTGGTTACTCTAATGATATATGTGGTTGTTATTTACGCATGTACGTATGGACTATTCTGTATATGTTTTCATGACTCGGAGATTTGTGGGAAGACCAACTCTTCGACATCCTCAACGTGAAGATAGTAGGACCGAAGCCAGACGCCCATACAGAAACTTAGAAAAGGCATTTAAAGAACTTATGTACTTAGATAAACAAATATGGGCAAGCATTAATTCAACAACCTTGCCCACACTCCAAGAACACCTACGCGACTTTGATCACACTCAACAACAACATCAAAATTAATTTAGCTTTGTCATGAATTAAATGTAAAATTGTATGTTGAGTTATATATTAATGTAAAAGTCATTTTGTAATAGGTTAGACAGGGTAGAAGAGTAAGACTGTGTGGAGAGGTTAGAGAGTAAGAAGAAGAAAATTGTGGAGCAATTTTTGGTGGGCAGTTACTGTGTTTTACTGTGTAGTGTTGCGCGTAAGTTTAAATCTCTGTAAAATCCTATTTTACTTTGTAAATGAGCGGCAGTCTCATGTAGATTTATTTTCATGTTGAAGAAATGAATACTAAGTTTTTTGTTTCTCCAAACCTATCTTGTTAATTTCACTGTGAATATTCTTTAAGTCTCTGAAATAGTTTAGAGGTGTGCGAACCTAGTTTCGTGAAAATAGCTTCGCGAAAGTCACAACTCTTTGCCTCTCCCCTCAGCGAAAACAAAAATTAAATTCGCGAAATATTTCCATCATGGTATCAGAGCGGGTTAAACTTTGTTAGTGTAAAAACAAGTGTTTTTATTAACAGTGAAATTGTTTTGAGCGCGGATTGTGTTTAGCATATTTACCAGCAGGTAGAAAGTTTGTTTTTACCCTCAGAAATGGCAACATCAAGCACAAGCTTGACTAATCCTCAAATACCTCAGTTTAATGTCAAAAATTATGATTATTGGGCTATTACAATGAAGGCCCTATTTTCTTCTCAAGATATTTGGGATTTGGTGGAAAATGGTTTTCAAGAACCAACAGATGCAGCAGCATACAATGCCTTATCTCAACAAGAAAGAGATGTGTTAAGGGACAACATGAAGAAGGATTCAAAAGCCTTATTTTATATCTTTCAAGCAGTTCATGAAAGTATTTTCCCAAGGGTTGCAACAACAACAAAGTCCAAGCAAGCATGGGACATCCTCTAGACATAGTATCAAGGCATGGCAAAAGTCAAGACATCGAAGCTGCAAATGTTGAGGAGAGATTGTGAAACACTTTGTATGAAAGAGTATGATAATATAGACTCGTTTTTTTACACATGTAAGTGGGTTGGTTACTCAAATCAGGTCTCATAGTGAGACACTTGAGGAAAGAAGAATAATTGACAAAATCTTGAGAAGTCTACCAGCAACGTTTGAAGCCATTGTTGTGGCCATAGAAGAGACAAAGGATCTCTCACAGTTTTCAGTGGATGAGCTCAATGCATCACTGATTTCTCATGAACATAGATTGAACAGAGCAGCAAGCTCCTCATTGGAGAATGCCTTCAAGACACAAGTATCATTTGGTCAAGGTCGAGGCAGAGGAAGATCATATGCTAGAGGTAGAGGAAGAAGCCCACACAGAGGTGGAAGAAGCAACCCTTCAAGCTCAAATGGAAGAGGCAACAATCAAAATCCAAGTCAAGGCCCAAGCCAAAATCAAGCACTAGGTCAGAGGCATGATAAATCTCAAGTTTAATGTCATTACTGTAAGAAGTATGGTCATCATGAAAATGAATGTAGAAAGAAGCAATATGATATTAGTAACAAACCAAGTGTAAATTTCACAAGAGAAAATCAGAACCATGACAACATGTTTTTAGCTTGTAATGTAGCACAAGAAAAACAGAGTGATATATGGTATCTATATTCAAGATGTAGCAACCACATGTCAGGAAACATAGAAATGTTTTCTTATCTAGATGAAAGTGTGAAATCTTAAGTGACATCAGAGACTGATAGCAAAGTCTCTGTCATGGGAAAAGGTAGAGTTAATATCCTAACAAAGAAGGGGGAGAAGAAATACATCTCTGATATTTATTTTGTCCCCGGTCTGAAACATAATCTCATGAGCGTTGGGCAGCTCACGTAGAAAGACTGCAATGTCTTCTTCAAAAATGATGTGTGCACAATTTTGGATAGGCCTCCAAGTAGACAGTTGATTGCAAAGGTTCAGATGACAGACAATAGAATGTTTCCCCTGAAAATAAGATCAGATTTGCAGAAAAAGGGTGCACAAGCACAACTATCAATGAACTCACAAGAAAATGGAAGAAAAGGGGCAGCTCTCACACAAGTAAACTTTCAAGCAGAGGTAAAAGATGAAAACTGGTTATGGCACTTGATATTTAGACATCTCAACTTTGGAGGTTTGAATTTGTTGCATAGGAAAGGCATGGTGAAGGGTTTATCACTCATAGAAAAACCAGACAGCATATGTGAAGGATGTATCTTGGGCAAGCAAAATAGAGAGACATTTCCAGCAGGAAAGTCAGTGAGGGCAAAGGCACCTTTGGAGATTGTCCACTCAGACTTGTGTGGACCAATGCAAACACCATCAATTGGTGGCAACCACTATGCATTGACCTTCATAGATGACTACATAAGGAAGACATGGGTCTTTTTCTTAAAATAGAAAAGCAAAGTGTTTGAGCGCTTTTGCCAATACAAGGCTCTTGTTGAAAAGCAAAGCAGACATTTCATCAAAGTCCTTAGGACAGACAGAGGTGGAGAATACATCTCAAATAACTTCCTTCAATTTTGCAGGGAGCATGGAATTCACAAGCAATTTACAACAAGATATACACCACAGCAAAATGGTGTGGCTGAACGGAAAAATAAGACCATTATGGAGATGGCAAGGAGTATGTTGAAGGCAAAGCATTTGCCAAATGAATATTAGGATGAAGCTGTCGCCTGTGCAGCATATATCTTGAATAGATGTCCAACCAAAAGCATCCAGAACATTGTTCCCGAAGAGGCATGGAGTGGAAGAAAACAAAATGTCACTCACATGAGAGTTTTTGGATGTGTGGCTTATGCACATGTCCCGGATGAGTTGAGAAAGAAGTTGGACAGCAAGGGGGGGAAATGCATATTTGTTGGATACAGTGATGAATCCAAGGCATACAAACTCTACAATCCATTAACCAAGAAGGTCATAATCAGCAGAGATGTGCAGTTCATAGAAGAGGAAGCATGGGATGGAAGTTTAGAAAAGACAGTCAATGTCAAAGCATGCATACCAAATGAGGACAGAGAGGAATTAACAGCAGCAGCAAGTAATTCCTCAATAGTGACTCCCTCTACTCCTATTCAAGCGCAGCAAAGCAAGCAGCAAGCAACGCCATCAACAAATAATAGGACAGTTTCGCGCAGCCAAGCAAGTGCTTCTCCAAGCACACCACGAAGCGCGACACCAAGTGACATGTCAAGCCCATCTTCAACAAGCACGAGAAGGCCAAAATTCAGAAATTTAAATTAAATTTATGAGCAAGATGAAGTTGATAGTGGCACAAGTCTGAATTCCTTATTTGAATTATTTTGTCATGTAGACGACCCAATTCACTTTGAAGATGCAGTCAAAGAAGAAAAACGGGTTGCGGCAATGGAGGAAGAGATAGAAGTAATAGAAAGGAATGACACATGGGAGTTAGTGAGCCTTCCGAAAGGAAAACATGTCATTGGAGTGAAGTGGGTCTATAAGACCAAAAGCAACATTGAAGGAAAGATTGAAAGGCACAAAGCAAAGCTAGTTGCCAAAGGATACAAGCAGCAGCATGGAAGAGATTACGCGGAGACGTTCGCACTAGTCACGCGGACGGAGACAGTGCGCGCAGTTGTGGCGATTGCCGCGCAACATAAATGGATAGTGTATCAGATGGACGTAAAGTCAACGTTCTTGAATGGAGTGCTAAATGAGGAAGTGTATGTCGAGCAACCGCCTGGTTATGAGATTGAAGGACAAGAAGACAAAGTATATCGGTTAAAGAAAGCTCTTTATGGATTGAAGCAAGCACCGCGCGCATGGTACAACAGGATAGATGCTCACTTGTTGGACAATGGTTTCGACAAATGTGGCGGTGAGCTTACTTTCTACATCAAAGAGAGCGAAGGTAAGATTCTCATTGTCGTCTTATATGTAGATGATTTGATCTTTACAGGCAGTGATGATTTCCTCATCGCTGATTTTAAGCAAGTCATGAAGAGTGAGTTTGAAATGACTGACTCGGGATTGCTAAGATATTTTCTGGGCATAGAAGTGAAGCAAATAGAAAATGGCATTTTTATCTCTCAAGCAATATGTGGCAGAAATTTTGGAGAGGTTTAAAATGCAGAACAACAAGTGCGCACCAACTCCAACTGTCATAGGGTTGAAGTTGAGCAAAGAAAATTGCAGCAGCAATGTCAATACGACATTATACAAAAGCATGATAGGCAACTTGATGTATTTTACTGCCACTAGGCCAGATATAATGTATGCAGTAAGTTTGGTGCCAAGGTTCATGGAGATACCCAAGGAGACACATTGGCAAGCAACGAAAATGATTCTGAGGTATGTCAATGGGACAAAATAGTATGGCGTTTTCTACACATCAACCAATGATTTCAGGCTGGTTGGTTACACTGACAGTGATTGGGCAGGTAGTGTTGATGACAGAAAGAGCACGTCAGGATATGTTTTTCATTTGGGTTCCGGAGCCATTTCATGGGTGTCCAAGAAGCATCCAACAGTGTCTCTGTCAACAACAGAAGCTGAATATGTCGCAGCAACAGCAGCAGCGTGTCAGGCAGTTTGGATGAGAAGGATGTTGAGGGATCTTCATCATGACCAAGAGGGCACGAAAACTATTTTCTGCGACAACACCTCAGCAATTGCATTGCCAAAGAATTCTGTCTTCCACAAAAGGACCAAGCATATTGATGCTAAATATCATTTTATTAGAGAGTTGATTCACAATGATGAAATTGTGTTGCAGCACTACAGGTCACTGGAACAACTTGCTGATATTTTCACAAAGCCATTGGCAAGGGAAAATTTTGTTTATCTCAAAAACTGTTTGGGGATTGTCAATGGCAGCAGTGGTGATTAAGGGGGAGTGTTGGAAATAATAATCCCAACCACTGCAATAAATAGTCGGATATCAACCATACCTATCAGACGTACTTTTTGCAGGTTGCGTCTCAGCGTGAATATAGAAGGATCGAAGCCAGATGCGAACCATACAGAAACTCAGAAAATGCATTCAAAGAACTTATGTACTTAGATAAACAAATATGGCAAGCATTAATTCAACAACCTTGCCCACACTCCAAGAACACCTGCGCGACTCTAATCACACTCAACAACAACATCAAAATTAATTTCACTCTGTCATGAATTAAATGTAAAATTGTAGGTTGAGTTATATATGAATGTAAAAGTCATTTTGTAATAGGTTAGACAAGGTAGAAGAGTAAGACTTTGTGGAGAGGTTAGACAATAAGAAAAAGAAAAAGAGCACAAGTTTCTGTGGAGAAAATTGTGAAGCGATATTCGACTTACCCTAATTATTTTCAGAAACCCACTTATATAATCGATAAGATTATTGTGATATTCTACTTACCCTAATTATATCGAGAAGCTAAGATTTTGGAGAAAATTATCATTTAAAAAGAAACAACATTAATTCATTTAAAAAGAAACAACATTAATTTTATTTTATTTTTATAAAAAATGATACTATTCCCCACTTTCATATATTCCAAAATTAAATCTATTAATTACATTTAATTAAAATACATCTTCATTAGTAAATGCTTTTTACAAGACCATATAATCTGGTAAACAAGTTTGATATTAATGAATAATATAAAAAATAATTAAAAACTAAATACATATTAATAGTTTTGATCGAAATTATTAATTTATTAAATATCAACCACTTTGATATATTAAAAAAGGGAAGGTTAGTCCCCCATTGGAAATTATATAGTAACCCAATTATAAAAAATTTTATCACGTAAAAATTAATGTTATTGATCACGTTGAATTAAAGCCCTTCACATTCCTTTAATTAATTGACTGTGGTATAGTTAACTTTGATATTATAATCCAGATCATTGGTTTTCCTTTAATTAATTGACTGTGGTATAGTTAACTTTGATATTATAATCCAGATCATTGGTTTTTCGTTTTATGTGATGAAAGCTATTAACGCTTATCAACAATTGTCATCAAAACTATTAGAATATATATAAAATGTTTTTGCTTAAATATTTTAAACTAATAATTTTCATCAAAATATTTGATATATATACCTGTGTTATTAATTTATTTTAAACTTAATTTCAGTGTTGAATTACAGGGTAATTATGCTGAAACCAATGAGGATGACATCAATATCTGTGATTATTGCATTTCTATGTTTTGACGTTTTACATATATATATTTAAATTTATTTTGTCAAAAATTGAATTAATTTATATATTTAAACACATTTAAAATCATAAAAATTTACCCCTATTTAAAAATATTACTAAATTCAATTAATTTTAAAAAAATATAATAATTAAACAAAGCCGTTTCATAATACTTACAAATTTCAATTAATTGTTAAAAATATAATAGTTAAACAAAGATATTTCAGAGAAGTTGAATAAACTCAGATTATTAAATGACCAAGGGCCCATATATGCATTGATAAGAAAGCGTAATGACATATATAAGAATTACGTCATTACATATCTATTCATTCAGCAAATGACATATGCCCATTATCATTGCTGCAAACCGTTGACATTATTAATGAATGAATACATAATGACATATATAATGAATGCTTGGATTTGATCACGTAATGACATATAGAATTTATTACGGAATTACCTATTTAATTCTTTAATCAATTCTTTGGAGGGAACGTAATGACATATATAACGAGCATCATTCAATCTCTCAAGGCACAGGATGTTCAAACCCGTGTTACCGCCCGTATACCACCTGTACAGGCCAATCAGTTCAATCTCAGCTGTACCAATCCCACCTACCCGCCTGGGGAAAGAGCTGAGACAAGGTTAGAGCGATACGGAACATTGACCTACCTCCGCTTACCCTTATCGCTATGGAACAATATCTTTCTTTTCACTACCTGCTGCTACAACTAGAAATAGCCACGAGAGAGACATGCATGGTTGGTTCTGATACGTTTATGTGTGACCTATTGATTTGATTCGGAATTGATGGGATAGGCTTGAATGATGCTTAAGTTGATATGCAATGCTGCCATCAGGTTGACCAGCTTGTCCGCTGAGGGTAAGGATGCGGAAGCAGGCTCGACCGGCCGCCTTTTATTACTTATTTGAGAGCCCAATAAGTAAATTGAAATTGGAAGCTTGCTGATTACAACTGAGTATGGATGGTAAAAGACATTTCTTGCATTGTGTGATCAAGTTAGAATTTTCGGAAGTTTTTTTTGTTTTTTTTTTATCAAATTTGGTAAATATTTATTGAAATCACAAGTTTGATAGGTAATTTGTGCAAATTAAAAATGTCCTAAATTTTTTTTGAGATATTAAATCTATATACAATAAAAAAACCTGTTTAAACAACACAAATAAAAATTTTACCTGAATTTTTTCCGGCAAAATTCCAACACTAAAAAATCCAAAAAATTCACACTAAAGACCATTCCTTTTATGGTTGTAAAAGTAAAGACAATTCCTTTTATGGTTGTAAAAGTACTGGTTCAAATTATTGAATGAATGAGGATGACCGACTACCATCAGGTCAGTCGGAAATTGTCACGAGCCATTATTGCAATGTGGAAGGAAATAGTTCTATTTGTCTACCCCGCTCCGCATTATTGGGTTGGGGTTTGCGTGGTATATACGCGTTGTATCCATGTCGTTTATCTCAGCATTAAATGCTATGTCGTTGAGTGGAGTGGGTAAATATTTTTTCCAGCATTAAATGTTATGTAGTTGAGTTGAGTGGTAAATTTTGGAGTTGTTTATAATGCGATTTTTTAGAGATTCTGGTGACAGAATCCGGCGAAAGAAATTGATGTTAAATCTTGATTTGTTGTAGTTAAAATGGTTTTTTAACTGCATATTTGGATTCAACGCCCTTAAAAACCCCTGGGACACTTTGATTGTGCAGAAACTAGCTATCAAACTTGCCATTCCAATAAATTGCTGCCGGATTTTGACCGGAAAAACCCACCGGAAAAGCTTTCAAAAAGTCGCATTATAGACAACTGTGTAAATTTTGCTTGGTAATTTATTAATTATTTTATTTTGTTGAGTTAAATATATTAATTTTGATAGTTCATTAATATATTATAATTGGGTTTGTAATTTTAAATAAGGAAAATATATAAAATTATGAGTGGGTAGACATTTCTTTCGGCATTAAATGTTTAAATGTCATGTAGTTGAGTTGAATGGTAAACATTGTTTTGTAATTTATTAATTATTTTATTTTGTTGGGTCAAATATATTAATGTTGATAGTTCATGAATATATTACAATTAGATTTGTAATTTTAAATGTTCTTAAAATCTAAAAGGGTGTACATTTCTTATTTTTTTGTAGTGGGAAAGTCTATTAGGCACTTGACATTAATAGAAGTGGAATGTGTACTTTTTTCCTTTTGGAATTTTGGCTTAGTATTATGGTATAGTTGTTGGGAGAGAAAATTTCCATTTGGTTGGAAATTAAAGAAGTCAAAGGTATAAGATAAAATAGATTCATCTTAAGAGGAGGGTTGGTGAGACATTGCATGCCCCACTATAGTCTTATGATGGTGTAAGTTCTAAACATTTAAATTTCTATGTGAGTGGGATTTGACGTTTTTAGCCCCAAATGCTTCAAATCCAGAACCACTGTAGCCGAAATAGGCTTATCTTACACCAAAACCATCAGGCTCAAGGCTTTTTCAATAGCTAGTAAGACTAAGGCTTTGTGTGTTAACCTGCAAGGGAAGACCCATTTTATAATTCATGGCGCATAAATTTTCTCATGTTCCATGCAATGAAACTAGCCTCATAGCCATAGTATTAAATCTCAGACCTCAGATCTCACTAAAAACTCAAGCCATGCACCTCCGCTCCAATCTTTTAAGGTGACAGGCTCCAAGATTTTTCCATCAATTACCATTCGCTTCCTTTGTTACTTTTCCCCATCTTCTATCGGAATCTCGTAGTTTTTTCAAAAGGGTTCTCAGAAGTTTCTTTTGAGGAGTTTACTTCGAGAAGCATGTTCTAAGATGAAAAATGATTCATGTCATGTGTCGACATTTTTCTCATCTCTCACTCTATCACAATCTTGACAATTAAGGAAGGGGTTTTCTCTGAGGTTTTAGTCGAAGATATAAATTCTGGGCGAGCTGTCTCTCGTTTTCTATCAATTACTAGTTCTCGCGACTTAAGGAAAGGTAATTCTTGGAAAATCCTCTGAGATGGATTTCTGCCAAGATTTCTATCACATAACGTGTTTTCTTGAAAGAATCCAGTTTTGTCTCCTTGGCATCCATTAAAAAATGGATTTCCGTCCACGTTTAAAAAATAAACTAAGTGTCAGATACTCCCTATTGCACTCAAACTGTCAAAGTTCCAAGGAAGCAGAAGTGCCAATTTTTTCCAACAAGATTAGATCACCTATCAACAGTCTATGTGTCATGGTCACCCCATTCTGCAAGTTATATGATGTAAATGATCCTAGTAAGACCTTGAGTCTATGTAACAACCTAGGTAAGCCATTAATTTTGAAGAAGAATCTCATCCGAGGAGGTTTTTTAACCTCGTTTATTACCTATGTTTTTCAATACAGCTAATCAAGGAGTTTTTTCCCTCCAGCTTAAACCCCCAAAGCTAGGGTGAAATTTATTGTCGAATTATTTGGTGAATTCTAGTGTTTTTAGTCGAGTTTGATGTAAAAGTAGTTTGGGAATAATTTAAGCTAATTGGCTAAATTATTTCATTACAAACCACTTGGTTTACTAGATCATATTGAGTTGCAGATGAATTGTGTCTTGAGGGTCTAAGACAAATGTGGATTCTCTCTTTGAGTCTTGTAAACGAAAAATCATATGTATTAAAGGGTTGGAAAAACAATTGAATCCCCTCATGTGTAAATTAATTATTTTTTTTGGCAAAATAAAATAAATCCTAAACTAGAAATTTAATTAATTAGAGTCAAGTATTATTGTCTTAGGAAAATAATTTCTCTAAATGGAAAAATTCGTGGGTCTTAAAAGTGTCAGTTTTTAAAGGTCCTCCACTTGTATTTTTCAATAAAATCTAGACCCTTCGACCTTGGTAGTTAAGTCAAAGTAAAATTTTTGAGGAAGTTAGCTCTAAATAATGATTTTTGAGCTAATTAAAATGGAATTATATGATAAATTCGAAAATTCCTCAGCAATAAAAAATCAAGGGTCAAGATTAAGAGATCTTGAAGTGTTTATCAACGACCAAGATTATTTTGACAAGGATCAAAGAAACTAGCCGTTGCTTTTCCATTTGGAGGATTTATCTATAAATTAGAGAGTCAGTTGAATCTCCATTCATCTTGATCTCTGGCTAGAATTGTTGCTGAAGTATTTTGTAACCTATTGTCCCGTTGAGAACTATTTTTTCTACTATAATAAAAGATATTGGGGTGCAACTTGAGGTGTTTTTGTCGCTGATCTGTGGTATGTATTGGCTATGGGCTTCCTATGTGGTGCTTTATATTGTTATTTTGAGATAATACATAGTGTGTACAGGTACTCAATCCTTGGTTTCCAAGTTCACAAACTGTGGGAAAGGGTTACTTTGCTTGGATCTCTAGTTTCTTTTTATATGGTGGATTGAATATTCAGTTGGGCTATAGTGGGAATTAATTTTTTTGAGGCGTTTTCAAAATCTATTTTAAAAACCCATTTATATTTTGTAAATTATTTTTCTAACATGAGTTTGTGTTTTAGATTCATTTTGTATATATTTGGGGTTTGGGTGTTGTAAATTTTATTTTGTGAGTTAGATCAAGGAGTTAAGTGGAAGAAAAGTTAGATCTAGGTCCTTAAGGGTAAGATCTAGTATCTTGGAATTTTTTTGCAGGTTTCCCATAGAAAAATTTTGGAAAATCAAAGGAGATGAAGCATAATTTTTTTTGGAGCATTCAAGCTTTTCATGGCTTCTAGCCCTAGATTTGCCTTCCTAGGCCTCAGTGTTAACTTTCCTCCCCTTAGTGTCTTAGTTTAGGGCCAATTTTTGGCCTTATTGCGGGGTTTTGAGGCTTTGGCTTCCCTCCTCCCTTCCTTCTTGACCTTTCGTCTCCTCCGTGAGGCCTCCTCATCCCTTTGTCCCCTCTCGACCTTCTCCTTCCTCTCGGTCTTCCTCCCTTAGCTTCTCATCCTCCTCCTCTCTCCCTCGGTATCCCTCCTCCCTCACTTTCCATAAACAATATCCCTTTAAGGGCTTGCAGCTCCCTCTCCTGGCCTTTAGGGCATATGCCATAGGCCTTAGGCCTCCAAACCCTCTTTTTCCCAAATGCTAGCCTCATTACGTATAGTATTGGCCCTTTGAGGTCGTATTCTTCATCGTCGTGTCCCAATCTATCATCCTAGCCCATTTATCCTTGCAAATTTGTCTCCCTTAGCCTTGTTCTCCAATTCTTTTCCTCTTTTGCCCCAAAATTGACCCGAAACCCTGAGTTGAAGTTTTAAAGCTAAATACTTGGTGGTTTTGTAGGATTAAGGTCTCAAAATTCTTATTTTTCAAGCGAAAAAGTGATCCAAAAGTTTCAATGATTTTCAATAATGGGATCTTCAAGGCCTTGGGCCTAGGGTTTGACCTCTAAACCCTTGCTTTCTGCAATTTTATTACAACAAGAAAATTACTAATAGTTAGGCCCTAAAATCACAAACTAAATGGTCAAAGTCATTTAAATTTGTAAAATCTTTATTTTCACAAATTTTGGCCTCTTTGGTATTTGAGTTTTGGCCTAGATCTAACATTTAATCTTGTTGGATTTTTTCGCATAATTGAAATTTTCTGCAGATCTGAAATTTCTGAATCAAATACTTAATAAGGACAAAAAAATGAAATTTTCAATTTCTGGAATTTTTTTTTTTTGAAATATTGTGCATCATATTAATTTTGATTAGTTTGTTGTTCTGTGGTTAGCTCACTACTGTAATAAACATATTAATTCTGAAAATTGTTGATTTAAACTCTCTAAAAGCCCTAAAATTGAAAATTTCAAGTTCTAGTGCATTTTGCTATTTTTTGGCATATTGGCCATCTGTTTTTGGAAGTTTTATCTTGCTGATTTGTCTTTATTTACTATTGCGAATCAAGAAATTGGATCTGAAATTTTACTGAATACATCATCTTAAAGTGATCTAAAAAAGCTAAATTACATTTGTTGGTCATTAGAATTCCAGTGTTTTATGTGTTGGGCAAGTTTCATCATTTGAAGTGGTTTATGCACTGTTGTTACGACATTGATAAGATCTTAATTTTGTGAAGTAGTTTTGCTGGTATAAACTGTCATAAGTTTGTGCTCAACATCTTGATTGACTATTTTAAGCATTTGGCATCTTGGGTTACTTGGTATATTGTGGAATATTGTTGAAGTTTACACTTGTATCTCCAAGCATTTAATCTTGTCTAAGATTGCAATTCATTATTGTTATGCACTCTTAAAAAGATTCTATTTAAGTGCTTAAACAAATTAAGAAAATACTAACTCAAGATAAATCTCACTCATACTCTCTTGCATAAGAATATTAGATCTAGATTTGCACTAAAAATTTACCTCCTAGCATAAGCTAGGTTGATAGAGACATATGACAACCCTTATCTAGATTGAGGGGTCTCGACAACTCTTCGATGGTTAACACAGTGACCTTGTAGTTGTTAGAGCCATAGTCTTTGTAGCACCAGAGGCATCGATTGATGTGAACCCAACAGAAGGTATTGTTAATCAGGGTCTAGTCTACTTCCTGTTGGCCCCCTTCCCACAAACTACCTTGGCGCCTAACTTCAAAATAGTTAAGGGAAGGTTACACTTAGTCTAGGAATTTAACTAAAATTTACCAAGATCATTGCATCTCACATAGGTCCTAGATTTGCATATCATTTAGGTTAGTCAAGCATTCAAGTAGTGGGTGTCCATCCAGCGATTTGGTTCCAATTTATAAGAAGAAAGAATTTGTGACTCCATTAAGGCACTGGTCTCATAGTATAAAATCTAATCTAATAAATAAATATTTCTTAATTTCAACCAAGTGGCTAGGCAACTCATCCGTGTCTCCCAAGTAAGTTGGTTCTCAACTTGATTTCCTTCCCTTCATTCCATAGGGACTACACCCCATAGCCTATTATTGGGAGACAACTAGAACGGAGTGGGCGAGGATCAGAGTGACAACCCATGTCTTGAGCGTTGTCATAGTGCCTGTAAAATCCAGACAAATTTTATTTTTTGGTGTCGTTGTCGGGGATGAGTTTTTCTTGTTTCTAGGTTAACGAAAATTATCATTATTCTTCTCTCATTTTTTCATTTAGGTCGCCATTGCCACAACATTTTCTGGTGTCGTTCTCTCATCATTTTTCATCTTCTCATAACCTTATCATTTTTTCTCTTACTAATTCTCCCATCTTGTTCATTCTCACATTTAGCACGTGGATGTTTAGGTTGGTTTCCTATTTTTGGTGGCGACTCCACTTATTCATTCATCTTTCTCAAATAGGAAGCTCTACTTGATATCCATCTCCTTGATCCTTGACTAACTTTTCGGTTTTTACCTTTTAGATCTTAGAGCTAGATTCATGTTCAAGTAGTGACTCCACTTCTTTCATTTTTTACAAGATTTTTTTGCTTGAAGCTCACTTCTTATGGATCTTTTATTTACTTGAACAAAGATCTCTCTCTCTCTAACATCCATCAGGTTCCCTTTCTGCTTAAGAAATTCATTGTAGGTGATTTATTGCCCCTTGTCACTTTACTGACAATCTTCATGATCTTTTCGGGAGATGCCATTGGTCATTTGCCTTCCTTCACTGGTAATAATGTTGTCAATGCTAGTGAGCACCTTACAAAGTTTATTTTTGTATGGAAAAGTTCGATGGCTATGCATATGATGAGCACGAGGATGTCAAGATACGGCTATTTGTTCTCTTGTTAGAAGATGATGCGTTGAATTTTTTTTGGAAGTTCCCGGATGAAAATTTTGACTCAATCAATTTTTGAAGCCTTTGAAGATAAATATGGAAATAAAGGGGGCCCACCTTATGCCTCTGGCACTGGGTACAAAGTTGAAAGTGGTCATCAAGAGACCGTGTTGTGTTGCATACCTTGTGAGAAATTTCATAATGAATCCACTTGTGTCATTGCATGAAGAATCCGCGAAAGTGGAAAGGAAGGGACAAGTTCTCGAGTTGGTAGCAACAACGAAAAGGAAAAAGATAAGCAACTTACTCAAATAATAAAAACCATGGAACTTTATGAAGAGAAATTGATGGAAAATGATTCTAGGGATATAAAAACCTTGTTCACCAAATTAGAAAAATGTGATGAGGAGCTAGAAAGCATGAAGGTCAATCACTTCGATCAAGTGGCTGCTATGCAAAGCCATTTGATCACTATGTAAGTGTGTAACACCCTCCTCACACATCTACCCAAGAAACCAACTAGCCGGGGTAAACATGTGACAATATGCTACTATGATTGGATTTGACCTCCTACGTAACCTTAAGAAAGTGGAATCGACAGAACACATCAACCAACCTATCCACATCAGTAACAGGACCCTCAGGAGACATGTCAGCCACTCATAAATCATGTTCCTGGGTCCCGTTGATGTTCTAGACATCTTAAGCCTCAGTCGTTCTCATGCTATAGACATGACAATGTATATAAACCCAAAGTCGCTCTCACAGGATTTCCTACCAGCATCTAGAGACCCAATTTACGAGTTCTGTTCCAGCGTCCCCAAGATTTAAGCCACTTTTTTCAGGCCCAGAGCCCATGTCAGTGCCCAGAATGGAATGATAGCTTAAGATCAGTAAAAGAATAAGGAAACAATGAATCAAAAGTAATAAGTTAAACAAGACCTTAATCAGATCCCTACTAGCCATGACAGACATTTCGTCAAACATGTCACAAGCATGTAATCTATAGGTGTAACCAATAGAATTAAACATAGGGATCTCATACTTACTTCATAATCGCTAAGAACCATTATTCCGTCATGTCATTTGTTTTATTACCATCTATTAGGCCATTGATACATTATCCATTCATTTACAAGTAAAAACATGTTGATATCCGTACATAGTTGTCATAAAACACACATATAAATATCATAATAAAAACATAAATACTCATGAACATACAACCATATAGACCACATATAATCCATCAAAATTCTCATAGAAATACAAGGAGAAATAGCATTTCATTAATGATGCAAAAACCAAGCTCGGGATGGGACTTCCATGTTCCACCTGACCATAGAATGGCTAAGCCAAATCTCTCTTCAGCCATTCACCCCTGTGCCATATTTCAAGCATGAATATGAGATCCAATCCAAAAGAACCAACTAGGGCATACTGAGGCTAAACCACCTCACCCTCATCCGACCATAGAATGGATAAGCCAAATATCTCTTCATCCATTCACCCCGATGCCATATTTCAAGCATGAATGTGAGACTCAATCCAAAAGAACCAACCAGGGCATATTGAGGCTAAACCACCTCACCCTCATCAAGAGAAACCAGGCTTTACTGTTATCCATCTTGGATCACTAGGCCAACACAATGAATACAACATAACATGCTTTACCATGATCGCCACCCGATCACTAGGCCAAACAAGCATGGATGCCACTGGATTTCTCCTTCTACACCGTGAGGAATTTTCCTGTCTCCTAGTCTCTTAGGCTTTACTGCAATCCAAACACGGATCACTAGGCCCTAAACTAATACCCACACTTTAAGCTTTACCGCATATCCCAAACATGAGATTACTAGGCCCAACAGAGAGAAAACCACCTCTTGGCTTTACCATATATCCTTCCATCCACTGGCAAGGATTCATAGGCCCACTAAAGCAACACAATCTTGGCTTTATTTCCACCCACATTCTAGCTCAGGGGTCACTAGGCCAGTAGCTTTACCATGATCCACAATCTATTTCAAGGTCCACTAGGCCACTTGCTCTATCATTTGGAGATCCACCCCACTCAACTTCAAATCCATCCAACAATCCAACTCAACCAAAACACGGGAACCCCATCACACCATGGCTATCCGGAAATGGAAAGCCTAGGCTGAAAACATTGTTACACCTGGTAAAACCCATGCCACAACAACAAAATAACCATATGCAATACCATGCATGCTAAATCTAGAAAGGAAAATACACATGCAAATCGATACTTGAAATGAATCTTGTTGTAGTTTTTTTATCCTTCCTTTCCCTGCTTGATATTTGCTTCCTCTTGCCTTCTTTGTCTTGCTTGATCCAATGCCAAAATTCTCCAAGAAAACTCTAAGTGTCCAAGAGTGAGAGAGAGAGAATAATGAGAGAGCTCCAAAACTCAACTGATCAAGCCTGCCCACTGATCCTCAGGAGCCTTCTTATCAATGAGGCTTCTATTTTCTTCATTTCCATTATTTTCCTTCAATTTACTCCTCACATGCAACCTGTGACCTTTCACCTTCCTTTTCTCCTAATTTCCTTTATTTTCATAAATATAATGGAAATAAATGCCTCTTGCCTTTCCAAAGCCTTACCCATTTCTTTTGCCAATGTCCTTAGCCATAAACAACCAAATGTGTTGAGATTGCAACAAGATGATGGAGCTTAGTGGAAAGAAGTTGCCTTCATTAAGTAGGCCCGCTGGCTATTTTTGGCGCAAGTCTATTTTTAGACATATGGATCATGGTCTATGAGTTTCAGGATGCTATTTGTGGATGATTGGTCATGTTGGTAAAAATAGATGGACTTATATTTTTAGACATATGGGCGGAGTCTATTTTTAGATTGCCAGGCTAAAAATAGAACAGTCGAATATTATTAGCCCTTAATAATATTTGGACTATAAACATTATCTTATTCTCTTGGAGCACTTTAGTTCGAGCTATAGATGTGGCACATGCAACTGCCAGAAGGAAATACGTGGTTCCTATGGGTTAACTTGAACTATTGCATGGAGGACTTCAGTGATTGAGTTCTGTGGAGTTGGATCAGGAGTTGATGGAGTTGTGTTCAGTTTGACTCAGTTGAACTAGTTGTAGTTAGTCTAACTGGAAAATAGACT
>APFE030849559.1:6314-28923 GCA_000404065.3 Pinus taeda | reverse complement strand
ATTAGTTATTAATTAATTCACTAATTATTAACTCATAAAGCAACTAAAGAATACATCAGTTAACTCAGTGCATGGACAATTCAGTGGAGACAAGTGTTAGAGGTGAGTGAAAGGGCAAGAAAGCTGTCAATTGTGACTATAGTTGTGCATGTGATTTGCACAATCAGTGGGATTGAGTTGCCAATGAGGATTGCGTAGTGTTACACAAGGGACACACATGAATGGTTTAGCCATTCTCATCCATTCTCTATGCAGGATTGAGCAGTGGAGGCAGACAAGCAGCAGGGGTGATTTGAGCCAGTGATTGATTCAGATCTGAGCTGTATTGTGTGTAACAGGTGGAGATAGTGCTGAGTACTTGCGAGGAGTATTGTATTGTGTACTGTTACATGATCTCAATCAATATAATATACAGATAGTTGTGGGGTTTTCAGCATTATGCTTTCCCCGGGTACATACTGTGTTGATATGTGTGATTGATACTTCAATGTGCGCATGTGTATGTTTCTGAATACTGCTAAATTGATGATCAACGTAGATGAGATTATGTATTATGCATGCATTCCACAATAGTGTATAATCAAGATAATCTTGGTTGAATAAGTGTCATATTATTCATAAAATTTCTACAAAATGAAAAGCCATACCAGGATGTCCTGCCCAACATTCAGCTTGGAATACATTTCCCATCGACCGTGGCCTTATATATTTTACATGGATTTTTCACCAGGGCTGTTACAGAACCCTCTCCCTTGGGGGAACATCATCTTCGGTGTTCAATGACACCTATAACTAACAAGACTGCTGAAGAAAACACATTGCCGTTGGAGCTTTATAACATACTCATTGTAGTATTTACAATGAAATACCTGCACAAAAGAAAAACATCATGACAACATGATAACATACTACAGACTGGAGCTTTATAACACAACTCATTACAATATTTACAATAACCACATATACACATAAGCACATTTTCTCAACCAAAAAATGAAAATATACGATTCCTGTATCAATCAACAAGGAGAACTACTTTATGTACGGTGAGAAACCTATCAAAGAGCTTCTGCATGGTAGTATCAAGTGTTGATACTTTGGGAAGTATCACATTCCTCATATTCCCCAGTGCGGAAACTGCACTCTTCTCTCTGAATTATTCCGTCTCTTACCTAAAAACTTGCAAGTTCTTTTCCAATTGTTCATTCTCGGCCAACAAGAACTTAACATTTGAGCTTGTGGCTCCTGCATAGGCCAAGCTGGCATTGATAAGGGAAGGTAAACGTTTTCCCGTGTCTGACTGATGCAGGAGCATCTGACCCCCTTAATCAAAATGCAAATTTTGAAGCGAAGCAAGGAGGACGTGGATCATCGGAGTTGAACAAGGGAAAAATCTGTTTAAAACAGAGTAAATGATGGAATGTATAAAGTCTCTCGAAGACTCTTTTAAATGTAATCTGCCACATATGTATGCATGTAGAGAGAATTAGGGACAGTTGAGTGATTCATGGAGAGGATTTGATCGGATCCTTTCAGTGATCCGATCCAATGTTCCTTATATATATATATATATATATTATATAATATATATATATATATATTATATATAATATAATATATTATATATAATATATTATATATATATAATATATATAATATATTATATAGATATAGATATATATATAGATATATATGATGAACCTGTGTGTTCAATAGGAGACAGAGTAATAGGTAGAGATTTGTAAGCCGAGTGAGAAAATTGTAATCGATAGGGAACTTGTTCCTAAGGCTGAAATGCCTTAGATTTGTAACTATGCCATGTATAATAGAAAAGTGTGTGTTCAGTGTGAATTTGTGCATGTGTGTTGTATTTCTTGAATAGTCAGATTATGCGTGTCGTAGTATTGATCGATCATCGATCACTACGAGGATCGATGGCGATATAAAGATAAATGAATTAATTGTTATGTCGGGTGTGAAATGGAATATGGCAGAGGAACTGTATTAAAGTGTAGAGTCCATCAATAGAATGAGAAGAGAAGAGTGGATGCACAGAGGTCGTTGGATCTCAGAGATCAACAGTCCAAATCGAAATACAGAGGACCTTGAAGGAACCATCAGAACCGTCCGATGGAAGAAATCGACGGTCATTGGGTGATGAAGGTACACAAAAGATAATTAGCGAAAAGGCGGATTTATACACACAAGCGGTATTTCGGGTAAGTATGAAGTGGTAAGTTGTATTTCAAGGAAGGCACCCGATGCCATTCATCGATTGACACGTAGCACGGGGGTGGATAGGGAAACCTCTTTATCGGGCGGTTAATCCACGTGCTACTTGTCCACCTGAAATCCCTAACAGTCGTCGGATCAAAAGGAGTTGATCGACAGTGGAGGATTATCACACAAGTTGATTTGATTGGTGATCCGAGAATAACGAAGGACGGTGGAACCCTGATACACCGATGGACCGATTAAGCAATGCGCCGATAGCCATTGGATCAGAGGATACAATGGACAGTGGAGATCGGGCCGATTGAAGATTGGAGAAAGGAAGGAGCACACTGCGAAGATGTCTTTGATGTGCCGACCCGATGATTTATGGTTGCGAGTGTATAAATATTTGAAGTCCGGATTATATTTTTTGGAGTGGGTTTTCCTGGGTATTCCTTTCTATTGCATTAAAGTGATGTGGTCCCGGTTTTTAAAGAAAAATCTGAATAAGTGTATGGTCCTGGCTTTAAGGCCAAAGTGCTATTTAAATGCTTCCAATAGGTTTGTGGGCCATAACCCATAGGCCTCAGGATCGAAATTTATAAAGAAAGGGGAAATTGGGATACCCCCAAAATCTCCTTTCATCAAGTGGTGTCAGAGCAAGGAAAAGGAAAGGTTAAGGGAAAGGATTTCCTACGAGAAGGAAGAAAGAGTGCAAGCAGAAGGAGAAGAGCTACAGTTGTGTTGAAAACGAGAGAGTTATGGTCTTTACTGTCGCGCAACGAACGACAGTGGAAGGTGAGAATACTTGCAGCAAGCATAGAGCATGGAGTGCTCAAGTGGTTCCAAAGAAGAGAGAACTAGAAGGATGCCAAAAAACTAGGCTCAGGAGAAAGGTTGGTGAGGTATTGTGTAGTAGAGTCAGACTGTTACTGCAGAGGTTTGGTTGCAGCTCACAGAAGATCATGAAGGCAGTTCCACTGAGAAGTGGGTAGAATTGCTAAGGGACAAGGAGAAGCATATGACCAGGAGGTCATAAATTTTTGTGCCTCGGGAGTTTGATTCAGGAGCATCTGACCACCTTAATAAAAATGCAAATTTTGAAGCGAAGCAAGGAAGAAGTGGACCATTGGAGTTGAACAGGGGACAAATCTGTTTAAAATAGAGTAAATGATGGAATGGATAAAGTCTCTCGAAGACTTTATTAAATGTAATCTGCCACATATCTATGCATGTAGAGAGAATTAGGGACAGTTGAGTGATTCATGGAGAGGATTTGATCAGATCCTTTTAGTGGTCCGATCCAATGTTCCTTATATGTATATGTATATGTAGTTATGTATATGTATATATATATATAATTATATATTATATATATATATATATATTATATATATATATATGATGAACTTGTGTGTTCAATAGGAGACAGAGTAATAGGTAGAGATTTGTAAGCCGAGTGAGAAAATTGTAATCGATAGGGAACTTGTTCCTAAGGCTGAAATGCGTTAGATCTGTAACTATGCCGTGTATAATAGAAAAGTGTGTGTTCAGTGTGAATTTGTGCATGTGTGTTGTATTTCTTGAACGGTCTGAATATGCGTGTTGTAGTATTGATCGACCATCAATCACTACGGGGATTGATGGTGATATAAAGATAAACAAATTAATTGTTATGTCGTGTGTGAAATGGAATATGGCAGAGAAACTGTATTAAAGTGTAGAGTCCATCAATAGAACGAGAAGAGAAGAGTGGATGCACAGAGGCCGTTGGATCTTAGAGATCAACAGTCCAGATCAAAATACAGAGGACCCTGAAGGAACCATCAGAACCGTCCGATGGAAGAAATCGATGGTCATCGAGTGATGAAGGGACATGGAAGATAATTAGCGAAAAGGCGGATTTATACACACAAGCGGTATTTCAGGTCAGCGTGAAGTGGTAAGCTATATTTCGAGGAAGGCACCCGATGCCATTCATCGATTGACACATAGCACGAGGGTGGATAGAGAAACCGCTTTATCAGGCAGTTAATCCTCATGCTACTTGTCCACCCGAAATCCCTAATAGTCGTCAGATCAAAAGGAGTTGATCGGCGGTAGAGGATTATCGCACAAGTTGATTTGATCAGTGATCAGAGAATAACAAAGAACGGTGGAACCCCAATACGCTGATGGACCGATAGCCGTTGGATCAGAGGATACAATGGATGGTGGAGATTGGGTTGATCGGAGATCGGAGAAAGGAAGGAGCGTGCTGCGAAGATGTCTTTGATGTGCGAACCTGATGATTTATGGTTGCGAGTGTCTAAATATTTGAAGTTCGGCTTATATGTTTCGGAGCGGGTATTCCTGGGTATTCCTTTGTATTGCATTAAAGTGATATGGTCCCAGTTTTTAAAGAAAAATCCGAATAAGTGTATGGTCCCGACTTTAAGGCCAAAGCGCTATTTAAATGCTTCCGATAGGTTTGTGGGCCGTAACCCATAGGCCTCAGGATCGAAATTTATAAAGAGAGGGGAAATTGGTATACCCCCAAAATCTCCTTTCATCACTGACACAATCACCCTTTCCTTCATGAATTCAGGTGATGCGTTATCATTTGGAAAATTCTTCCTCCATGCTTGTACAATCCTCTTCTGCAACTCATCAAATGATAGATTGTACACATCCATGACAGATCATCATCAAGGAGAACAACCTCTCCTTTCTCGCTTGGGAACGGTTCGAGCACTAGTTGTGTTGAAGACTAAGAGATGACCTCTGACACTCTCGGCATGAGGTCAATTTATTCATTATGTGGCTCCTATTCCAATGCCATGTTTGTCACTTCAATCAATTGCTCAATCTTCTATGAAAGCTCTCGATCATGCAAATGTTCACCGTCTTCCTCAGTTACTGGTTGTTCCAACTCTTTGACCTGTATGGGTGTTGTTTCCTCCGTCATTACACCTTGCCTTTATTCTTCTTCCTGTTTATGCATCTCTTCCTCTTCTTTCTTCCTCGGCTCCTGCTCTTCCTTTGGTTCTTGTTCTGCTTTCTCTGATCTTAGGTTTGTTACCTGCAAGCTCTACTTTTCTCTTTTCCTATGCTCTGCAGTCATTGTCGTCCACTTCCCTTTTCTCATGCTGACAAATCTTCCTTCATGAAGATTGAATCCTCTTTCACTTTGAAACTTTGTTCTCCCTTTATTATGTCTACAAAATCCTCTTTCCCTGATCTTGTACTAGATTGTTGCCTTCTGCTACTACTATTGGACTTTCTTCCATGTTACTGTTGACTCCTTTTCTATGAACAGTTGAGTGTCTGGATATATAGGTAAGTTAACTGGCGGTTGCTCAACTACTTCCCCAGTACTGCTTTTAGTGGTCTCCCTTGAAGAAACTCTCTTTGGTGCCATGGTACAATGACTTCTAGAGAGAAGTGTTTCACGAGTATGGTACCTGTGGGATGGAAAGGACACTCATGGTAAGCAAACATTAGCTCTTGAAAATATAACTTCACAACATGATCAAGTGGCAATTAGGGCATCTGATGAGATGGATTGTGCAATTTTGACTAAAATGGGTGACTGACTGACTATGGGAACTACGCACTACATATTCCCAACAGTCAGTGTGGAAGCTTGATGACTGGAACTACGTAATGCACAATTCAGTCTAGGCCAGGGCTTGGGAGAGACTGCGCATTGTGTAGTCTCAGTGGCCAAGGTGGGAGACTGACTCCTAGAACTGAGTAGTGCATAGTTGGATCTAGGTCAGGACAGGCTCTGCGCAATTCCAGAAGCCAAGGTAGAGGCCTTAAGCTCCCATATTTCCCAATGCATGTAGTGAAGTGTGAGAATCGGGCAAGGGGAGCCTAGATATTCCCAAGGGAGTGTGAAAAACAAGAAGATATGAAAGTTGGTGTGAGGATGAGTGCAGATATGATTAAGTGTAGATGCATGCATATGAAACAAGTGCATCAATTGATTAAGCTGAAGGAAAACGAAGCATGTGAAGAGAGTCACCACAACGAAGACCATTAGTGCAAAAACATAAAGACTCATGTGACACTTGGGAAAGGAAATCTATAACTTGAAACAAGACTTCTACAAGCTAAAACAAGTTAAAATAAAAACATTCGTTCAAAGAAACAAGTGAAATGACATTCTCACAAGCTAAACAACAAAAAGCGACAAAAAAACAACAAAAGAATATAAAAGCAAAACTCCCCTGGAAAAGTGATGATAATGCTCCAAAGGCTCCTTGATCTCCTCGGGAATGTTAGAGCTTGATGATCGAAAGTAAAAATGAGCTATAAAGGCATAGAATTGAGAAAAAAATGGAATTCACGATGCACATGCCTTAGATCAAGGACAAAAGTGACACTTGGCGGAAAACTTCTAAAGATAGAAATGCGTCACCTTCGAGAAAATAGTAATAGATCCCTAATTCCTAGGGATGCTCTTTTCACTTCAGTTTTACTTCTTTCCCCCACGGGGGGATTTTCCATGCATTGCCTTGAATGATTGCACAGTTATGAGAAGGACTTGACAACTCTCTGGCTCATGCACTGCACAGTTTCTAAGCAAAGTGGGTTCTGAGCAATTCCTTAACTAAGTAGCTCTGGGCTGCCTCTCATGTTTTGCACAATTTCCTAGCTCAAGGATGCCTACCATCTAGCATTGTGTAGCTCAGGTCTCACTTTCATCTTTGACTACACAATTCCCGAGGGCAAGGCTGGTTGCCATCAAGGAGTGTGCTGTTTTATAAGGAAAGCCCATAACTGCATGAAAAACAAGTCAAGAGATCAACTTATGGGTTAGAGAGTAAAACAAGTAAGCAAACACAAGCCAAGATGCAAAGGATGAAGCTCAATCAAAGCACAAGTACCTGGATTAGTGCAAGATGAGCTACTGTGTCTTAGAAGGGAGGCTTCAAGACGAAGCATAGGCAAAATTTTGGAGAGTGGTTGTAGCCGCTACAACAACTACTTATCAATTTCACAATGATACTTACATTAGTGATAATGTTGGATAGTAGGTAATATGCTAGCATTTAAAAAATTAAATTATGAGTTGTTCTCTAACAATATTTTCTAAGATATTATAATTCAAGGATAAGTCATTACAAAGAAAAGATTTATTTAATTTTGTTTGTATATTTAACTGTGAACTTGATCACTTCCTACAATTTTCACAATAACTAAAAGTAGTTAAAGAGTATACTCAAAAAAGAAAAATTAGAATTTAGAAAAGTTAAATTAACACTTTAAATTCAATTACTACACAACTTTATATGATAATATGCTCACTTTTAAAACTCATTAAAAAGTATTTAAAATTTATTTTTAATATATAAATATTATTTTAAAGAAAAAATTATAAAATATAAAATGGAGAGCAATTTATGCACACATATTCTAATAGTTTTAATGAAAAATAATAATTAAACCAACCTAGATCCATCTTAAATCTGGATCTACCAAGCACACTGAGAGGGATCAAATCTCTTTTCACTCTAAAATATCTTTTCACCTCAAGAGATTTGATCCCTTTTGATGCTCAGTAGGTCCAAAGTTAAGATGGATTTAGGTTGGTTCTAATAAAAAAATCAGGGACATATGTATGTAGTTATATGTATTATGAAAGTTTTGATAAAATTAGAATATTATCTATATATATTCATATTCATTTTAACTTTGAATCTACAAGGCGTGAGCTCGATCAAATGCTAACCTTTTCCAAGTTTTACAATCAAGAAGCGGATTGGATGGATCTGTTAGTATTTAAAAACACTCAATTGGAGAGAGATATATACTAACTAAAATGTTTTATTTTTATTTATAAAAATTATTATTTTGCAAGGAAATTACTAAGTAAAGATGTTTTCATTTTATTTATAAAATATATTATTTTTGGAGGAAATTGTGACTTAAAAGATAAAATTTCTGATTTGTTTTAATTATTGTGATATGTGTTTGGTTCTTAAGAGGTTATAGGTTAGAGTATGTACACCTTCTTAAACTTATTAATCAAATCATTGTGGGGAGGAGGTTTCTTGCCCCACAAGAAGGGGGTTTTATACACCAATTTGTTGTCTAACTTGACCATGACCTTAAAATTACATAATGACAGGAAGTCTATTACAAGTAATTTTTTCAATGTTTTTAATCTTGGTTTTGAGGTTGTCACTTGGACTTGTAAGAAGCAGTGTGCCCTTACACTTTCATCAACAAATACAAATTATTGAGCAATAATTAGTCTATGTAGAGAATAATTGTGGCTTCACCAAATCCTTTCAAATTTGGATTCTAATAGAAACATCCAACCACACTCTATTGTGACAATTAATGTGAGGGTTTTAATGATGTACTACACTAAAGTATTGATCTTTGATATGTTTGTGTGTGGTAGCCTTAGGTGTTGACTTGTGTAGGTTTATTTTATTTATTGAACAACGCCAATTTTTGTCTTTACCAAATTTAATGATATACTTGTAGCCAACATATTAGATCTTTTTTTGTTAAAATATGTGAATTTACATGTAGCAAACAACTTGATGATTCCATCACAATCTAAGAAAATAATGGAGCTACTAAATATTATGGACCATTGAAACCTGAAAGCAAAAAAATAAAATCCCTCAATAAAAAATATGGAAGAGGCCTTCATCTATTTGATCTCAATGATCAAAACATAATACAATGAAAAAAAGTAAAAGTCCCCTTGTTTGTGGGGAAATGGACCACCCTTTAAAAAACAATTTAACTACTAAAGTTTAAGGAGTTGTTCACACTCTATCACCCTTTAGATTTGCAGATGTGTCCTTTTAGAAATAACCATACATTGTTAACCATTAAACCAATTCAAACACTCTTTTTCTAACCCAGATTTATGACGAAATGAAATGAAATACAAATATAAACAAAAACACAAAAACAAAAAACTACAACAAATACAGAACTTCAATTCATTAATAACAAAGTACTGAAAACGGTTTACATGCAGAATGGAAATAAACTAGGTTGGGCGATGGTAGCTTATCTATGAGAAGAGATGTGGCAGCTACATGGCATCTGAAATGTGTTACAGTGAGGTTTGAAGACCATTTTATTATTTAGAAACAAGGGAAAACCCTAAACACCCAAAAAACTAACCTTGGGAGATGAAACACAAAAAGTTTGTGGGCCCTGTTAGGGTTAGTTGGTACATCAACTTCCCGGGGTCGTAACTTTTGCATACGATCTGTGTTTTATGTGTACGATACCTCATTAAAAACATCTATTCGAGGTCTACAACTCTTAACTACAAATCATGCCACATGTTTCAGGTTTGTTCGTTTAAAAAAAAACATCATTTAGGGCCTCAAAACGACTCCAAAAGTTTAGGACCCAAAAAAATTCCAAAAATAATAAGTTGTGCTACAATTAAGGAAATGGAAAGAAATAGTGTCAAGGGTCCAAGTGAAATAGGAAGGTGACCACCAATATCTACTAGTAATTGCCCCTAAAGGTGTAAAGACACACCGAAGGAATTGAACATGCCTATGATGTTATTGCAAAAATGTTGCACCAAAGGAAAGATAACAACATAAATGGTGGAGGATGGAGGGGAGGAAATGTCTATGATGTTATTGCAAAAATGTTGCAACAAAGGAAAGATAACAACCTAAAGGGTGGAGGATGGATAGGAGGAAATGTGTTCAGGCTTGCAATAGTCTCACACTTGTGCCAATGTTTGTTTGATAGATGTTGCTCGAACCACCTGGCTAAATCATTTTTTCCAATCATACCACTATGTCAAAATCTTATATACATATTATATCCAAACTATAACATGCATGGTAATGAGGAGAAACATTACCATAGGTCCTCGTGGGCACTAGCGCACAAAAAATGTAATTAAAGAACATCTTTGAATCAAGTGACCTTTAGATTCCAAGATATTCTGCAATCAACATAAATAAGGGGGTTTGTTTTAGAATTTTAGTTATCTCCTTTTAAAAATTAATTTGTAGCCATTGTCCTGGAGCCATTAATTCTAGTTTTAAATTTAAATTTAAATTTTGTCTAGCAAAGATTTGTTGGAATTGCAAATTTATATGATGTAGTTTACAGAATCCAAAGTCCAAGTAAACTTTCAAGGCATTGTATCCATTTATGCATTCAAAAATACAATTTTAAAAATGAAACGTTGCACATGTTATATGCATATATAGAACTAATATAGATCCATTTTGAAGAATATTAAATCTCTTTAGGTGCATACTTTTTCCAAGTTTTGCACTCTAAAAGAGGTCCCATATGCTATCTTTAGCCTTGTGGACATTAAAATTTTCTTTCTTTCTTTTTCATTTTAACAGAAAAAAAATCAGTTTCCTTTGCAAAGCTCGTGTGAGCCCCACAATAACGAGTGGCCATGTAAGTTAATTGTAGTTGAAAAGTCTTTATGTCAAGGATGACCATTCTTAAACAAAAAAATACCCAATAACGTCTCAGGCTAAACACGATTTAAGGTGGGGCTTTATCATAATTAGTTAAAGAAATTTTGCGTGGGAGTTATCTTAAGAATTTTGATTTGAAGGAGTACCTACTAAGTATATGATATGCATTTATAGTTTGGAAATGAATCTCAATCATTGATTTGTGTATACTGCTATGAAAATTCTAGAATATTTTGTGGAGGTTAAATTCTTACCATCCACAAAATAATTATTGATAAGAATTCATAATTGGTTAATATGGACCTCCAAGAGACCCACTGTGAGAACATGGGTATCTTGATCTTTGTCAGCACAATATTAAAGCCAAGAAATATCCAACTATTGCATTTATGAATTTGAGGTTGATTCCTTCTTATGTTTTTTTATTTCTGTTTCACTTTTAGATGAGATTATTCCAATTCTAATAAGTTTCTCCATGATAAGTTCCTCATTATTATTTATAACATTCATCTATATATAAACAAATTTTATTTAGCAAAAATGATCCATTATTTTTAATAAATTTTAAAAATTAGATTTGTGCCACGGTGACTCTCTACCCAACAATTTCCTAGGGTTTTGAGATTATTCTAATTTTAATAAATTCTATAAGTTCCTCATTATTATTTATAACATTCATTTATATATAAGCAAATTTTATTTAGCAAAATGGTCCATTTTAGAATAAGATGTATAATTCCCTTTTTTCTTAAGTTAAAACTGACTTATGTCAAAACAGCAAACCACATATGTCAAATGGAAATGAAAAATATAGACAATACCTAATCTCATCAATTTAAAAAAAATACCTTTAATGTAACTTAAATCATTCTATATAACTAATAAATTTAAAAAATTTAATACAATAGCAACAATTTTTGAAAAAAATAATAAAAAATTAATACTATTAAAATCTTAATGCTATTTTTAAAATAAAAAATTATATAATTACGAAATATAGAATAAAAAATTAAATATCAACCATAAAAATAATTTAATAAATATCAATAACATTTTTAATAAGAAATATTTCGGCGGAAATCACATTGTAATATCAATAACATTATTGACTAATCACAAAATAAACAATGACCACAAATTCTACGTAACATTTTTCAAGCATTACAGCTATAAAGCATGTGCCCTTAAACACGGTATCTTAATCATGTAATTCTCCCTTATGTTGTCCCACTTATATGAAATCAATACCTAACTTTGAAAAATGAGTTCAATTTTCAATTTTTCAGCCCTACTTATATCAAATCAATACCTAACTTTGAAAATGACTTCAATTTTCATTTTTTTTGAGTCCCACTTATATCAAATCAATACTTAACTTTTGAAAAATGAGTTTAATTTTCATTTTTTTCAGTCCCACTTATATCAAATCAATACCCAACTTTGAATTCAATTGTCATTTTTTCCAGTCCCACTTACATCAAATCAATACCTAACTTTGGAAATATTTTGGAAAATAAGTTCAATTTTATTCGCATAATTTATGTTTCATTATTGTTTTCTTTTCTATGTGGCCTCACTGGAATTAAGTTAATCCAATTTTTTTTTTTTTACCATTTTGCAAATAATTTTTCTTTTTGAATTTTCTCATCCTTCACTGTCACTTGTCTTCACGTGAAGATTAGTCAAGAACACGCCGTGATGATGACTTCAATTTCCATCATTTTCTTCGCTTCTTTTTGGCTCCACGCTTGTGCAGATCATTTTCTCTGTCTGATTTTTCTCAGTTTTTCAACCGAAACCACTTTTTTGTTCACACGCAAAATTTCATACGAAAACTGCTGCTCAAATTTATAAGTATATGTATGCACATGGTGAAGGACACAACTCGCAGTGTTTGGAGTTGTATGGGCAACTGGGACAACGTTCAATATTGGAGGCAACGTTTGGAGGGGTCCAATCTCACGAGAACTCGCTCGTCTGGTCCAGTTGGAATCTCTCGTTGTACGGCACGACAATGCTCTGAGTGGACCCATCCCAACTTCTCTCGGCAATTGCACTTCCCATGCACTATTGGATATTAGCACCAACAATGTGAGTGGTCCAATGCCATCAAAATTTGATGGCCTAGCCAGGTTGGAAACAATCACGCTGGACTATAACAGTATAAGTGTAAGCATTCCAGCTTCGATTAGCAACATATCTCAAATTGATTTATCCAACAACTCACTAAGTGGCCACATTCCTCGTACCCTATTCAATTGTTCTCAGCTATCTTATTTGGACCTTGAAACTGAAAACCTTATAGGTAGCATTCCGAGTCTTGCCATAGCAAATATAATATAAAATTCAGCAATATAAAATTCGACACTTTTGAATAGTAGTTTGTGATTGTTAAATTTATCTGGCTAATATTTGCATATCTTAGTAACATATCTACTTTGGAGCAGTTAGACTTCAGCAAGAATAGTTTGGCTGGACATATTCTTGAAGAGGTATCTAAACTGTATAGTTTGGTTGTTTTGGATATTTCATCTAATAATATTTGTGGGTCAATCCCCAAAGGAACACAATTTTTGATGCAGGAGCATCCAACTAAGGGCATCATGGCCGGGTGTTGGTCTCAGCCAAGGAGGACAGGTTCAATGTTTTTTAGTTTTATTTACCTTTACTGAATAAAACAGTGTCTAAAAACTAGTTTTTTATTATTATTAGTTAAGGAATATTAGGAATAGTACACTTAGGATAGTGTCATTGCAGTTACATTGTTTTGTCATTTTCTTAGTCCATTTTACAGTTGTCTGTTCATAAACAAAAATATAATATTATAAATCTTACAGCACAAGAAAACCCAACAAGATCATCGATTGTGTAACTACAAAGAGCAACTGTATGGTAACCGAGAACAGTTCAAGTAACTATTTAAACACAACATAAAAACCAATGCAATACATTTTCGAGGGGTTCAGTACATGAGAAGAGAAATACAATAAAACGAGTAATTTTCTTTCATCCAAATATTTGAATCCATCTGTAACGGTTTGTTGTGACATTCATTTATTTTTCCCCTAGTCATTGAGTAAGCAAACTAAATAAATACTGTGTGTTCCTATCTATTGCATTTTGTTTCCTTTCTATAGAACAGAGAGCAAACAGAGAAATTAAACGAGTGTTCCCAGCACAGAATCTAGTAGCTACCACAACGGAGTCCCAATAAACGAAAGCCGACAACAGTACAACCAGTTGGAAATAGAATGAGAATGCAATCACTGAATAACAACCCTAGGACATAGGTAACGAATTATACAAAAAACATTCCTGTTAATTCTTTCTCATAACCAAAAAAATATTTGTATACATTCAGCAGTCCTGAAATACCCATTAAGAACAGAGGAAAGAATAATACGAAATAACAGAACCCTGAAAGTGAGGGTTTAGTCGGCCACCATCAAAAGGTGGACCATAATTACAATTGTTCAGGGTACAAACGAAGGTTCATATACAAAATTGAATTCCGGGTCGCACAACAACAAAGAAAATCAAATGGAGGAGAACTGGGACTTGCCCAGTAAACTGACAGAGGCCGCCTAACTAAAAATTGACAACAGTAGCAGAGAACGAGCCTACCGGAGCAAAAGCTCGTAGTAGTTTCATCAACCACGCTGGTGAACAAACCCTCACCTACACAAACGAAACAATGGAGTACTGTTAGTTACATGCACGCCGAGTAAAGCCAAGAAATAACCTAAGAAGAAGAAAACTAAATGCACAATTAAGAAAATCGTTTACTTGAAGAGTATTCGCATTGGAGGAGTGAAACTCCACTGAGCCACAGTCAACGGTGGAACCCTGCAGACCAAGGAGCAGACACTGTTAGTGCCGGAGGAAAATGAAGAGGGTAAGCAAATCATGGAGGAACATCTTACCTTGTCAAGACCACGAAGCTGAAGAGGCCACCGTGACCGTGACCTGTAGAACGCAGAATATGCATCCATCAACCAAAGCTAACTAGGCGACGAAGCGGAACAAGTTAGACAGGGAGGTGTAACTAGGCGACCAAGTAACTAGGTGACAAAGTCACAAAATCAAGCGAAGGTATCACGCCAACAAACAACAGAACCCATAGCTGGGCACACGCAGAACCTGCTGCCAAACTCCATACAGTCGCAACACAAACCCTCACTGCACATCTAAACCCTTGGCGCAGCGAAAACGCAAGTGAAAAATGAAGAAATGACAAAGAACCAAGGGTTTTGGAAATATCCAAGAGCAAGAAAATAGTAACTGAGGCAGGTACAACCAACACAACATAATTGAATTTTGACATAAGTGCCATCCAAAAAATATCCAGAACAATCCTATGATTAGTGCCTAATCAAATGTATTAATCCCCAAATTATTTGCTAATCATTTAATCGTTGATTAAAGCATTGGTTCATCATTGTTAAACGTAATAAAGTAGAGTTACAGGCTGGTCCCATCATAGTGGTATCAGAGCAGGATTTAGAGTTTTCCTGAGAGATGGAAGTTGGAAGACAAGGACATGGAAGGGGTGCTCGGAGAGCAGCAGATGAAGGATTGTGGGAGGAAATCAAGATCCTTACTGCCTGTTTGGAGGCAGTTGAAGCAGGAAGGATAAGGGATCTAGAGATAGGAGATGATAGTGAAGAAGAAGCTGGAGTGACAATAGATGGATCGGATGAAGAAGAGCCGGAAATGAGATTGTTGAGGTCAGTTCTATTGGCAAGTAGCAAGCCTAAACTAGAAATTCCAAATTATGACGGTAGCTTGTCCACAAAAGTTATATTGGACTGGATCAATGAACTGGATAAATATTTTGAGTGTGAAGAGGTCAGTGAAGATCAGAGAGTTAAGTTCGCTACGACAAAGATGAAGGGACATGCAACCCTGTGGTGGGACAGTGTCCAAGAAGAGAGAAGAAGGATGAACAAGTTGTCAATAAAGAAATGGCCAAGGATGGTGGCTAAGTTGAAAGGTAGATTTCTACCCAAGGATTACCAGATTGCACTGCATCGGCAAGTGCAGAACTTGAAATAGAAAGGGATGACAGTAAGAGAGTACACTGAAGAATTCTACCGGGTAAATTTAAGAGCTGGTTATACAGAGGACACCCCGGAGAAAACAACAAGGTATGTAAATGGTTTGAGATTAGAAATATTAGATGAAATCAGCATTCTTTCCCCGAAAAATATAGAAGAAGCATACCAGAGTGCTATGAAGGCAGAGGATAAGATCACCAAAAAACAAAATGCTAGGAGAGGATGGGAAATCGGCAGAGGAGGAGGACAGTCTTATGGTAGAGGGCGAACTGCCAGCAATAGTGAAGAAGACATCAGTTCCAAAACTTCTGGGACAACAGAAAAAGGTGACAGCACTAGAGGTGGTAGGCCATATCAGCGAGGAAGAGGAAATGGCCAAGGCAGAGGAGCTAAGTATCAGTGCTATAGGTGCCACAAGTGGGGGCACATATCTTTTGAGTGTCTTGAAGTGGAACAAGTTGGATAGAGAGGTGCGTATGTCACACATCCAGAGGAAGCAAAGGCACCTCCCCAGGAAGCAGAAAATGTGTTGGAAACAGGGGAAGCCTTAGTTTTGAACAAAGTGTTGCTGAAACCAGCCAAGGAAACAGCTGAACAAACTCAAAGGAAAGCATTGTTCCGGACAGTTTGTAAGTCACACAGAAAATGTTGTAAGCTGATTATCGAAAGTGGGAGCACGGATAATCTGGTTGCCACGGAGATGGTAGAGAAGTTGGGGTTGAAGCGGTTGAAGCACCCCACTCCTTACAAGGTATCATGGCTGCAGAAAGGCCATTAGCTGTTGGTGGATGAACAATGCGAAGTTGAGTTCCATATTGGCAAATATAAGGATAAGGTTATTTGTGATATAATGCTGATGGATGTATGTCATATACTGCTAGGAAGGCCATGGCAGTATGACAAGAAGGTAGTGCATGACGGGAAGACAAACTGTTATAAGTTTGTCAAAGATGGGATTAAGCACACACTTGTGCCCATCAAGGAAGAGGAGACAACAGAAACAAGCAGGAAGAGAGTGTTACTAATGGGTGGAAAACAATTTTTGAAGCAGATTGAAGATAGTGAAGTGAACTATGCTGTTATGAGAAGAGAAAAGACGGTGTTGTTACACACAGAGATTTCAGATTTGCCTACAGAAATTTAGCAAATGCTGCGAGAATTCAGCGATATAGTAGTGGACGACTTACGAGATAAATTGCCTCCCAAGAGAAGTATAAGTCATCATATTGACTTTATACCTGAAGCAAGTCTACCGAATAAGGCAGCGTATCGGATAAGCCCCAAAGACAATGAGGAGATTAGAAAACAGGTGCAGGAATTGCTAGATAAAGGGCTGATAAGGGAGAGTTTGAGCCCCTGCACAGATCCAATATTTCTCGCTCCCAAGAAAGGAGGAGAATGGTGAATGTGCACGGATTCGAGGGCCATCAACAAGATTACCATCAGGTACACATTTCCACTGCCACGGATGGACGACATGATGGACTGCCTGAGCAGAGCAGCATACTTATCGAAGATTGATTTAAAGAGTGGGTATCATGAGATTCGAATCAGGGAAGGGGATGAGTGGAAGACAACCTTCAAAACCAATGAAGGACTGTATGAGTGGCTGGTAATGCCATTCAGACTGAGTAATTCACCCAATACCTTTATGTGACTGATGAACAAAATGCTGAAAGAATTCATTGGAAAGTTTATAATAGTGTACCTGGATGATATATTAATTTTCAGTAAGACGAGGGAGGAACACTTTCGACATGTTCGAAGTGTGCTGGAAAAATTGCAGCAGAATAAGCTGCTGATAAATCTGAAAATTTGCACTTTTCTACAAAAAGAATTGGTTTATCTGGGTTTCGTGATTGCAGAAAACAAGTTGAAGATGGACCCAGAGAAGATTGCAACAATTGTCAATTGGCTATCCCCGAAAAGTCTATTTGAGGTACGTAGTTTTCATGGGCTGGCAAGTTTTTATCGTAAATTTATAAGAAATTTCAGTGAAATCTACACACCTATGTTGGACACTATAAAAAAGGCAAGTCAGCCTTTTCGTTGGATCGAGGCAGCAGAAAGGAGTTTTCAGCTACTGAAGAAGAAGATCATAGAAAGGTCGATCCTGAGATTGCTAGATTTTAAAAATCTTTTTCAAGTTCGCTGTGATGCAAGTGGTATGGCCATTGGAGCTATACTTAGCCAAGAAGACAAACTTGTTGTGTTTTTCAGCGAGAAGTTGAATGAAAGCATGCAAAAGTATTCATTCTACGACAAGGAATTCTATGCTGTCATCCAAGCACTGAAGCTTTGAAGACACTATCTGCTGGGGAATGAGTTTGTTTTATTTTCGGATAATTCTGCACTACAATACGTGATGCAACAACATAAAATGAATCACAAGCATGCTAAGTGGGTTGAATATTTGCAAAGCTTCACCTTTGTGTTCAAACACATTAGCGCGCAGGCCAACAAGGTGGCAGATGCATTGAGTAGAAGAGCCTTGCTCTTGCAGGAGAGTACGATACAAGTGCTGGGCTTTGAGCATTTGAAAGACTTGTATCAGACCGACAAAGATTTCAAAGAGGCTTATGAAGCCTGTCAGAATCCTTTGTTGAGAAACAATAGTCCGTGGTTGGACTATAATTTGCAGGAGAAGCTATTGTTTAGAGGGGGACAGTTATGCATTCCTGATTGTTCAATGAGAGAAAATATCATTCAGGAGAAGTACAGTGAAGGTCTAGTTGGACATTTCGGCACAGACAAAACATTAGAGCAACTCAACCATTTTTATTATTGGCCAAGAATGCGAAGGGATGTGTAGAGATTTGTGACCAGATGTAAAGTGTGTCAGTTGGCAAAGGACACAGTCAAAATATGGGACTCTACACGCCATTGCCCATTCTAAGTAGATCGTGGGACTCAGTCAGCTTGGACTTTGTCTTGGGTCTACCAAGGACACAACGAGGTTATGATTCAGTGATGGTAGTAGTAGACCGGTTTTCAAAGATGGCACATTTCATCCCTTGCAGAAAAACCAGCGATGCCACTCACGTGGCCCACTTGTTCTTCATAGAGATCATCAGGCTACACGACCTACCTAAGTCCATTCTTTTTGATAGGGACGTGAAGTTTACAGGGCACTTCTGGCACACCTTGTGGAAGAAGATGGACACACAGTTAAGTTTCAGCTTTGCTTATCACCCGCAGACCGACAGGTAAACAGAAGCTTGGGGAACCTGCTACGAAGTTTGATCGGGGAAAAATCACGAATGTGGGATTGAGTATTTGCCCAAGCGGAGTTCGCTTACAATGACTCGTCCAATCGCAGCACGGGTTACAGTTATTTTCAGATCTTATATGGCATGCATCCTCGTGGAGTACATGAGTTACGAGATCTAGGACAACAGGAAAGATGGAGTGATGATGGGGAAGATTTCGCCAAAGCGATGAACGATCTCCACGAGTAGGTGAAAATAAAGTTGGAGGATAGCAGTCAAAAATATAAGTAGCGGGCATATTTGAAACAGAGAGAGGTGCAGTTTAATGTGGGGGATGAAGTCCTCACGCATTTGCACAAGGAGCGTTTTCTTAGAGGTGCATATAACAAGCTGAAGTACAAAAAGATAGGCCACTGCAAAGTTCTCCGGAAATTTTCAGCAAATGCTTATGAATTACAGCTGCCACTAGGAATAGGCATCTCGCTCATCTTTAATGTGGCAGACCTGTTTCCATACACTTCTGATCCAGAGGAAGACAGTACCGCACGGCCTACACGAGACACACAGGAAGGGAGTGAGACTTGGATGAGACAAATGCCTTACGCTTAGCCCTTCGAGATCGAGAGGATCCTCGACACTCAGGTGGCCAAGCAAACTCGATAGAAAGAGTATCTGCAATATCTGGTCAAGTGGAAGAACCATCCTATTGAGGACAGTCCATGGCTTAACGCTAGGCAGATAGAGCAGGCGGGTTATTCAGTCGAGAAGCTCATAGACCGGAGTCATGAATTTTTCTTACCCTGGGAGCCTGATGCAGGAGAATCCAGCTAAGGGCATCATGACCGGGTGTTGGTCTCAGCCAAGGAGGACAGGTTCAATGTCTTTTAGTTTCATTTACACTTACTGAATACAACAATGTCTAGAAACTAGTTTATTATTATTATTAGTTAAGGAATATTAGGAACAATACAATTAAGATAGTGTCATAGCAGTTACATTGTTTTGTCATTTTATTAGTCCATTTTACAACTGCCTGTTCATAAACAAAAATATAATATTGTAAATCTAACAGCACAAGAAAACCCAACAAGATCATTGATTGTGTAACTACAAAGAGCAACTGTATGGTAACCGAGAACAGTTCAAGTAACTGTCTAAACACAACATAAAAACCAATGTAATACATTCTGGAGGGGTTCAGTACATGAGAAGAGAAATACAATAAAATGAGTAATTTTCTTTCATCTGAATATTTGAATCCATTTGTAACAGTTTGTCATGACATTCATTTATTTTTCCCCTAGTCATTGAGTAAGCAAACTAAGTAAATATTGTGCGTTCCTATCTTTTGCATTTTGTTTCCTTTCTATAGAACAGAGAGCAAACAGAGAAATTAAACGAGAGTTCCCAACACGGAGTCTGGCAGCTACCACAACGAAGTCCCAATAAATGAAATCCAACAACGGTACAAGCAATTTGAAATAGAATGAGAATGTAATCATTGAATAACGACCCCAGGACAAAGGTAAATGAATTATACAAAACAATTTCCTGTTAATTCTTTATCATAACCAAAAAAATATTTGTATACATTCAACAGTCTTGAAATACCCATTAAGGACAGAGGAAAGAATAATACGAAATAACAGAACCCTGAAAGTGAGGGTTTAGTTGGCTACCATCAAAAGGTGGACCATAGTTACAATTTTTCAGGGTACAAACGAAGGTTCATATACAAAATTGAATTCCGGGTCGCACAATAGCAAAGAAAATCAAATGGAGAACTCGGACTTGCCCAATAAACTGACAGAGGCCAGCAGAGAACGAGCCTACTAGATTAAAAGCTCATAGCAGTATCATCAACCACGCTGGTAAACAAACCCTCACTTGCACAAACGAAACAATGGAGTATTGTTAGTTACATGCACGCCAAGTAAAGCCAAGAAATAACCTAAGAAGAAGAAAACTGAGCGCACGGTTAAGAAAATTGTTTACCTGAAGAGTATTCACGTTAGAGGAGTGAAACTCCACTGAGCCACAGTCAATGGTGGAACCCTGCAGACCAAGGAGCAGACACTGTTAGTGCCAGAGGAAAACGAAGAGGGTAAGCAAATCACGGAGGAACAACTTACCTTGTCAAGACCGCAAAGCTGAAGAGGCTACCGTGACTGTGACCTGTAGAATGCAGAACAGGCATCCATCAACCAAAGCTAACAACCAGAAAGACTATAGATTATAACAGAATGAAAACAGTGGAATAGGGGAAAGTATAGTAACCAAGCAGATGGAAACAACAGTAACCCTCTCACACAGATGAGGAAAACCTCCACACTATGCCCAAGTAACCAGGCGACGAAGTCACAAAAACAAGCGAAGGTATCACGCCAATAGACAGCAGAACCCATAGCTAGGCGCACGTAGAACCTGTTGCCAAACTCCATACAGTCGCAGCACAAGCCCTCACTGCAAATCTAAACCCTCGGTGCAGCGAAAAATGAAGAAAAGACAAAGAACTAAGGGTTTTGGCAATAACTAAGAGCGGGAAAATAGTAACCGAGGCAGGTACAACCAACACAAGATCATTGAATTCCGACATAAATGCCATCCAAAAAATATCCAGAACAGTCCTATGATTAGTTCCTAATCAAATGTATTAATCCCCAAATTATTTGCTAATCATTCAATCATTGATTAAAGCATTGGTTCACAATTGTTAAACAAAATAAAGTAAAGTAACGGGCTGGTCCCATCAATTTTCCACATTCAGTGCAACATCATTCCAAAGGAATAAGTGCTTATATGGGTGTCCTTTAAATTCATGCAATGAAAAGGAAAACCGAATGAGAGAAGGTGACAATAATAGTATCAAGAGAGCTAGAGAGCTAGAGAGGAGGGTAGATGGTGTATTTATCTTATGCAAGAGAGCTAGAGAGTGGGTGTTGGGTCTATCACCTAACAAACCACAACTGAACTAGGCAATAGATGTTGGCTCTACTATATGGTGAATTAAATTGTCATGTAACCACTAAATGTTATTTATGATATACTATCTTCTCATATACAAAATTTATAATATGATCATTATCTATGATTTCAGTTCCATATTAATTTAAATTTTATTTATAACTCTTAATATTTTTTTTATGACATTCAATTAATTCCCGATTAAATAACATAAATATTACATTATATAAGATGATATAAATGGTAAAAAAAATCAATGATAAATATATTCACAATTTAATTACCACCTTTATTAATACATATTCATTTTGATATAAAAAATTTGTATTATTCATTTAATGTATAATAAGAATTAAAATAAATATATGATTTATATTAATAATATTTATTTCTAAGTTTTTTTAATTAGTAAAATTGATAATGGAAAAGTTTTCATCTTAATTATTTCCTCTCTTATCATTAAAATTATTAAAGACACTATAATGCTTCTAACCTAAATGAAATTAAACTAGTATATTTAAAAATAAAATCATTTTATATTATTCACCTAAAGTATATTTATCATTCATAAAATAAATAATATTTCAATGACAATAAGAGGAATAACATTGAATGGTTGAGTAAGTTCACAATATAAACATGTAAAGGCGATACCTATATTTGTTTACCTAAATTTCGATTTCATTTTATATTTCTGGAAGTGATAGTTTATATAACATTTATTCAAGATGCCTAGGTC
>APFE030849553.1:0-24120 GCA_000404065.3 Pinus taeda | reverse complement strand
CTCTATCAGTATGATTTCGGTTCGTTCTGATCCTTGGGTCCTCCCCACCATTGACCAGATAGAATCGTGTGGTGAGGAGATGCCGTTGAGTCCTACCGAGCTCAGCTACATTGAAATTTCTGCTGTATCAGCTCCTCCTACTGAATCTGCTTCTTTAAGCAGAGCTCTTGACTCATACGACTATTCCCCTTGGCTTGGAGAATGCACCTCCTCAGATCCGTTAAAGGAAATATTTCCTTTCGACAAAGCCATCATAGAGACCATGTCTCTCGAGGAACCTCCGTGGCTCAATCTTCATCACCGTTCCTCGTTTCTCCCTACTCTTCAGGAAAGGTTGGCTTGTCATGAGCGGTTTGCTCCTTGTCTCCCCTCACAAACCCTTCAGACACCCATTCAAGTATATCAAGTGTCTTCCAAAGGGAATTTGGGGAACATTACGCAGAATCAACCTATCGACATCTTTGTCAAACTAGGGATTGTCGAGCACATCTACATAGGAGTCACTTGCACTCCTGAGGAAATTCAAATCTATATAGCTCTTTTTCGCGAGTTTTGTGACGTCTTTGCCTAGTCTTATGAAGAGATTCCCGGCATTGATCCAAGCATCGTAGTGCATGAGATACCTACGTATCTAGGAGTTAAACCTGTTCGTCAGCGTTTACGCCCCATGCACCCCCGGAGGGCTGTAGCAATCAAAGTGGAAGTCGAAAAGCTTCTTAAAGCTAGCTTCATTTACCCCATCCCACTCATAGATTGGGTCTCTAACATCGTCCCTGTGGATAAAAAGAAGGGTACCATCCGAGTCTGTGTCGATTATCATGATATTAATTGAGCCTGCCCAAAAGATAACTACCCCACACCCTTCATTGACCAGCTCATTGATGAGTGTGCTAGGAGTGAGATATATTCGTTTACGGATGGATTTTCTGGATATAACCAGATTAATATCGCGCCAGCTGATCAACACAAGACGGCCTTTATCTGTCCGTGGGGTACTTTCGCTTATAAAAAGCTCCCTTTCGGTCTCATGAATGCTGGCGCCACCTTCCAACACGCGATGTCTTATGCATTTCATGATATTCGGCACATCGTGTAGCCTTACCTAGATGACCTTCCCGCTCATTTAGCTAAACGCCAAGACCATCCGTCGCATCTCTGCGAAATTTTTCTTCGCTTTCGACACTACCATATTCGACTTAATCCACATAAGTGTGTCTTCTGCTTGGAGTCTGGCCAACTTCTCGGGTTTATCGTCTCCCAAGAGGGCATCTGCTTGGATCCCCTTAAAGTCGAGGCCATTTTGAATCTTCCTCCCCCTACTTCTTTGCGGCAACTACAGAGCTTGCAGGGTAAAGTAAACTTTTTACGACGATTCATCCCAAATTATGCCGAGGTGGAAAAAGGTTTCACACGGTTACTGAAACGCGACACACCGTTTCGATGGGATTCCATAGCTCAAGAGTCTTTCGAACATCTTAAAACTCTTCTAGTTTCTGCTCCTTTGTTGCGTCCTCCAAATTACCATCGCGATTACACGTTGTATCTGGCCGCTACTGATACCACCATCGGCATGGTTCTTGACGACGATGGCACTGAACATGTTATTTATTATCTTAGCCGCAATTTGTTAGACATGGAATCTCGATATGCTTATGTCGAGAAGTTGGCACTGGCCGCTGTTTATGCCGTCCAACGCTTCCGTCATTACATCTTGTTGCGTACTACGACAGTGATCTCTGATTGCAACCCAATGACATACATTTTGTCACATCAGTTGCTGGGGGGCAAGTACTCGAAGTGGATAGTCATCCTCCAAGAGTTCAACTTTGAATTCGCTGTAGCCAAGTCTAAGAAATCACTTGTCTTTATTGAACTTTTGTGTTCTTTGCCATCTACTGCTACCTCCTCTCAGTTACAGGATTCTATTCCGGACGAAACTCTCTTCCTCATCAGCACCCTCAATCCCTGGTACAGGGATATTATTGTCTATTTACAGATGTCCTCCTTCCATCCCAAGACATCTAAGGATGCTTGCCAATGAATCCGCCATCAAGCCCAACCATATCATATCGTTGGGGACACCCTGTACTGTCTCGGCGTTGATTCTATTCTCCACCAATGCTAAACTCTCGAAGAAGCAGAGAGAGTTTTAAATGACTGCTACTCTAGCGCTTGTGGCGGTCACATGTCTGGATATGCCACTGCACAAAAATTCCTCCGTGCTGGTTACTTTTGGCCCTCCATTTTCAAGGATTGCATTCTTGCCGTCCGTTCATGTCATGAGTGCCAAATTTACCTACGGAAGATGCATGCACCCCCTGCTCCACTACACCCTGTTGTTACCATCGGTCCTTTTGCCAAATGGGGCATCGATTATATGACCTGTAACCCTCACTTGGCTAGGGGGCATGGGTACATCATCGTTGCTGTTGATTATTTCACAAAATGGGCCGAGGCGATGCCTACATTGTTTGAAAACAGTCACACCGCGATACAGTTTTCATTCAGCCATGTTATCTCGCAGTTCAGAGTCCCCCAAGCCATTGTCACTGATCATGGAAAGCATTTTTGTAATCACATGATGACTGAACTAACAGCCCAGTTGGACCTACGGCATGATAGTTCAACTCCATACTATTCTCAAGCCAATGGTCAAGTGGAAGCCGTGAACAAGGTCATGGCTACGATGCTTCAACGTGCCATTGGTATGCATAAGTCCAATTGGCATTTGATGTTGTTCTCTGCTTTGTGGGCCTACTGAACCTCCATGAAGGATGCCACTGGTTTCACTCCCTTTCATTTGGTTTACGGACTGGAGGCTACCCTTCCTATTGAGTGTGAGATTCCTTCGTTAAAGTTAGCCGTCGAATTTCTCCTTGATACTACTCCGGTAGAAGAGCATCTTCTTTACTTGGAACGGTTATATGAGACTCATTGACTAGCCTCCTTAGCTATTGAAGTACAGAAGAAGCGAGTGAAAACTCACTTTGATAACACTGTTCATCCTCGCTCTTTCATTGAAGGAGACTTGGTACTGCTCTATGATCAAGCTAATGATAAGTTCGGGGCAGGAAAATTCGAGCCTATGTGGCACGGGCCCTACATTGTGAAAAGAGTTCTGCAAAAAGGGGCCTACAAGCTTATTGATTATGAAGGGAATCCCCTGGATAAGCCCCGAAATGGGCTTTATTTGAAAAAATACTATGCATGAGTCCAGGCACTCTATTTTTGTACATATGTGTGCTTTCAGCAAGTGTGTTGTGTGTGCATGTTTTCATGTTTCTATCTTGGTGTGTCGGCGTGATTGCCACTTATTGTGTCTTTTTGCTTCTTGGATAGATGTCTGGATCGCCTTACATTGGTTTCGATGATGGTGCCTCCTGCAGTACACGCAACTTGTCATCTGCGGCATGGGTGATCTACGATCCTCATGGTGAGTTAGTAGACATTCAAGGGGTTTGTCTAGGTTGTACAACGAACAATGCCGCTGAGTATAGTGTTGTGATTGAATTATTAGCTGAGGTGATTAACCTCGGCATTCGAACATTGGTTGTGAACTTGGACTCTCAGCTTATCGTCCACCAACTCAACGGGCGTTATTCCGTCAGAGATCATTGGATCTTAAGGTTGTATTTATGTGTTAACTTGTTAGAAAGGTATTTTGATTTCATTACTTATCAGCATATTCCAAGACGACTTAATACGTTAACCGATGCATTAGCTAATTATGTGTTGGACAGGCATTTGCATAATATGTAATTCAACATAGCATAAGAAGCATAAAACACAATAAACCATAAAAACATATGTATATATATGTGTGTGTGTGTGTGTGTGTGTGTGTGTGTGTGTGTGTGTGTCCAAAATGTTTGCACCGCGTGCATCATCAAAAAATAATACATGTTTGTCTGAGTACATCCTGAGACAACATGTCTCTCAAAAAATATGCATAGAAAAAAAAGCCTAGATATCTAGTCCCGGTGGTGCTCATGGTATCACGTCACCGCTCACACTAAACGTCTCAGGAGTCGGTGGATGTGAGTTGGCACCCCCACCATGTGCCTCTGGTACGCTAGCGGGACATCCGCTAGTCGAGCATAATCTGGAATCCTTCAAGTGATAGCCTCGAGGTTCTGAATGAGCTCTCCTCTGTCACCACCCTCCTCCTGAGGATCCGTTGTTGTTGCTACTAGGTGTCTCCTCGCAATGGGAGACATGCCAGCTGAACGCTTCAGGTAGACATTTGCATATGCATATAAAGGTCAAGCGTGTATTAACCAAAAAATCATAAAAAAACATAAAATAAAAAACGAGATCATACCAATCTCCTTGTCCCAGTCCTCTCCCTCCGGCAGAGGGAGGTCAGGGTCTTTGGTGAAGTCTGTCCCCGCATACGGCCAGTCCTCCACCACAATCAGTTAGCGGCGAAGCCACCTGAAAAACGCAGGTCTGAAAGACATCTGCTAACCGCCACCCCCCCCTCAGCATCAGTGCCGCCCATCAAGCCATCATCGACTCTCGAGGTGTCGGGTTAGGAACAAAAGCCCCTTGGCCCTGGAATCTTGTCACACGTTCCAAGACGAACATCACCAAGATGGAGCCATACCTGAACTATTGCAGCTTGCCTCGCTTGGCCTTTATCAGCTGCCTCTTCATATTGGTTGTCACAGCTGATGCCCAATTGAAGACCGTCGGGCTAAGGCACTCTGTCGCTAATATCAAGTGGTTTTTCATAGCTTCGTGGGGCACTTGTGCCCCCGCAGCTCGTGTGAAGGTGAATAGAAAAGCTCTGAGTGTCAGGTCCTGGACAATGGGGATATCCACTTTCGAGCTACCCGACCCATATTGTGCCTCCGAGCAAACTTGAGCCTTCACCTCTTCCATATTCTCTCCAGATGGCCTGCTACCAGTCAATTGGGGCACCAGCCCTCATGCGACAATCCAGTAAGGAAATAGACATCAGATACATCTAACTCCAACACCTGGTCTCGTATCCGGAACACCTTTTCCTCTACGTACCACAAGTTGATCAGATACTGCAAGAGATCTAGCTGAGCTCGTAAATAGGACAGCAGGAAATATTTCTTAAACCAACAAGCTTTGAGAGCTTCCATGCAGTCCTCATCCACTAAAGCCAATGTGTCCACTTGGTCATGTTCTAGTTGTTTCCACACGATTACCATTTTTGCGTATTTCCCTGCAATCACAAGCCCAAAACAATGAATTAGACTCTTGTGTAACCTAAAAATGCAGTGAAATCATTTGAAATTTGTTAAAAATTGACCAAAAAACCCGCGCGATTGTTGGCGCGACTATTTCTAAAACAGTCGCGCCCATGGGCGCTTGCCTTTACGGAAAGTTGCCCCATTGGCGCGGGTCCGTGCCCGAAACCCACGCTAATGGGCGCAACCCTTATTTTTTAAATCCCTTCCATAGAGGATGAAAAAATAGTTTAAAACAAATTCAGAATGAATGGAAATGGAGTGGGGGAAGAGACTTCTTACCTGACACTGACGGCGCTCCGAATGGTCAACTGGATTTGTCGTAATCGTCACTTGAAGATCGCACACCAAAGCCCTAATGTCGCTCTCCAAAGGTAAAAAGTGAAAAGTAATTTCTTGTTTTACCATTTTCACCCATTTGATAACCTTTCGACCCTTAAATAGGTTTTAAAAGTCATTTTATGAATATTTTAATGTATATTTGTGTCGAAAATGGATTTTACACCGATTTCTTGGTGCAGTGACAGGTGTTTGTGCAGCTTAGGCGACGAAACGAGTTGTATTTTATACTTTTTCGGACTCGGTAAATACACAAAAAAGTCACTTTGGAGTCACCTTTTTTCTCTTTTCTGACTCTCTAAACATGAAAATAATGCCGGGTTGGCCCTCCCGACTCGTTAAGTATAAATGAGAGGCGGTCGTCTTTAAACCCTTTTCCGACCATGTAAAAACAAAAATATTATCGGACCCTTGTCATTTCAGGTTCATTAACAGTCACGAAGCGACGTGGTTTCGATCGCTTTTTTACTTTTTTAGATCGGAATCACTACTTATGAAAAGTACTCCTCGGTCGTAATGATCGGGCGGTTCTTTCGAGCATTGTTTTATACTTTTTCGGGCTCGAGAGACACAACTTTACAAAAAAGAACACCCCTGGAGTTTACTTTTCCACTATCTTTTCAAACTTTCTAAACATGAAAAGATGTCGAGTTCCTCCTTTGTCAGACTTGTTAAAACTTAATGACATCGGATTCCATCGAAATGACGCCTCCCAAGCATATGCTATCCCCGTCAAGCTTGTCATCCAAAAATAACCGAGGTACTTGCCAGAAATGGTGGGGAAAAAGGAACCACAATTATCATCGTGTTAGCAGTATGTCGCTCTCGAACATGGCACTTGTCTACATTCGTGTCTTGGTGGGGACATCTCATCTTGTTTTTACACTTGCCTCCATGGGTTTGGTTTATCCTGTTTGACCTCTCATTTGCTCATTGCCTTGTCACCATGACCCCTGATCATTTGATGTCAAATACTGCCAAGTCCACTGTCGTGCCGTCAATATGTTCAAGAGAAGTTGACCTCTGCAAAATACTCAACCTCCCTCTGATACCTCACACAAAACATTTTATCCTTCTCTGTCTCATGTCGATGATGTGGGAAACATTATGGCCCACCTTTGATCCAGGTCACTTCCTATCGACTTCAGCTCATTATCTAGGAAGTTGACTTAGAGATTCCCTTTAGGTGCCTTGGAGCCTACATGCCTCGATGGCAGGTTCTTCGTGTTTGACACGAGGTTTTCATCATTGGCCTCCAATTGAATGATTCTACGGGTGTTCGACACCGGCTCATTGATTCACACGCCGTAGATTGTACCTATAGTACCTTGAGGACCATTGTCATTATTGATGGTACCTCTCACGTCTGTTAACAGTTTTCATCATTGACTGGTAATCAGACGATGTTCCTGCATGTTCGACTTTGACTCCCATATTCCCATGCTTGAACTTGTACTTTGTTTGGGTCGAGATGGAGCGCAAGACCCTGGATTTTGTCTATTGAGATACGGGTTGCGATTTTGTGGATTATTATGATCATTACATGACTCATTCACTGGATGGCTATGACCTTGCCTGAGTCTATTCATCGATCCTCGTTGGATGGTTGTGCCCATACCTTGGATCCAGATTTTTATGTACTCTGCTATGGATGGCTGCGCCCATACCACATACATCATGTACTTGAGATATCAGTTGTACTTCTCATGTAGGTTCTCCGTCGGCCGTGTTTTCAGTCGACCATGTTCTTGTAAAGCATTTCACCCCTCTCTCTCTCGGGCCTCATGCTAGGGGCATCTGTTACATCAGTAATTGTCATCGTCCCTGTACCCCTTCTCCCGCACATTGGAGACTATTTTCGGGACCTGTGAGAAGTGGACATAACTGAAAAAACCTCTTATATCCCCTTGAGTATGTACTTCATATGCCCTGAAGATTACCTTGTACAAATACCCATAAAAAATAGCCCTTTTTTTTCCATGGCGTTTGGTTCCTCAGTGTATCACTGCGCCAATGATGGGCAAATCCTCCAAGAGGGTGGGTGCCAGCTAGTGCTCTGTCTCAGAGTCGCACTAGCGCCAACCCAGTTGGGTAAAGTTTTTAACAAAATAGCTTGCGAAGGTTCTTCCTAACCTATTCATGAATTGATTCCAGGTTGAGTTAGTTCAGTTGGGCTTCGAATCTCCATAGAAGGGAAGTAGTTCTCCACCTCTCATGGAAGCTTCCTAATGATAAGGACAATCCCATGAATCTTGCAGATGATCCTATCTCCTTCTCCTCTCTCTATATAAGCTTGTCCTTTTGCCTTTGACAAGCTAGTTAGTAATTCTACTCTTCAAGCTCCAAATTCTAAGTTCCCAAAGTCTGAGAATTGCTAAGCTCATGCTACAAGCCTTGTTCATCCCCATAAGGCTATATCTTTAAGGAGGAGATCTTTGTCCAAGTAACCAAGGAGAGAGAGGGTTGTTCCCCATTCCCAACAAGCTTTGCAAGGCATGTGTTGCTGATCACCCAGCCAAAGGACGATTTGACGTCAAAACTTGGTTGTATTCTTCTTTGTTTATCAATAATAATAGACGACTATCATTATGGTTCCACTCTTATTGTCTTTATAATGATGTTTGATTTATATCCTTTCTTACTGATATATAGTTGCATTTCTTGGATTTTATACTTATATTTGTGTTGTTCTTTGCATGTGCAGGTGTCCATTCACGAGGATTGTGGGGATTGTGACTAGCTGGAGCGAAAGAATGAGAGCAATGACTCTTCTACAAATACTAGCATTGGATTCGAGGTAGGCCCTCATCATAGGTCTTTACTTTGCAATTAGGAACCTGCGTGTTAGCGTTGTTTCATTGTTGCTAGACCTCATTTAGGCTAGTGGGATCGCCTCTATCCACAGAGGAGATTTACCTACACAACAGGGACAAAGGTAAATGGGGTGATTCCCTTTACATAACCTACATGGAAACTTAACTTTTACTTTCTTTCCATGAAGTTTACTATCACTAGTTGATGGTGTGTCACCAACATGATCTCCATAGGTTGATGACATGGAATGATTTGAACGTGAAGACCATTCTTCTAAGATCTAAGGAATATCAGGTCAATTTCGAAGAAGATGGTCTCTCGCACAAAGTTTGCATGGATATTTGACTTTGTGAGGCTTAATGGACAGATTTTCATCAGATGTTACATTCAGAGCAATGGTTGCTTAGTTTCCCCCTTGTTGAATTGGCTTCTTCTTCTTCTTCTTATTCCCTTGCTTCTTCTTCTTAGCCACCTAGTTACTAGTACCAATATTTTCACCAAGCGAAGAGGAAGGAGGGGAGGGAGAAACAAACAAGGAAGAAGGCAAAGGGTCAACTTTAGGATCAACTGGAGGTTGATTTTGTCTAGTTGGAGGTGTACTTGATTTCGGAGAAATCACGACATTTTGAACCAAGGATGTTGAAAACAACCATACTGGAAAGCCAATGGTAAATCCCAAAAGGGACAATGTAGCCATATAAGGAGCACCAATATTTATGAAAGAAGGAAAAGGACTAGGATTCCCATCAAAAAGGATTCCTTGATCAGTGGACTCTGGATTTGTTGCCATATGTCTCAACCTAAGATCATCTAAGGAATAGGAATGTTATTTGCAATAAAATAATTTTAACGACACTTTAGATGCAACTTTTCTTTTTCAGTTTTAAAGAATCGAGAAAAAGCTAAAGATGGCTCTAGTTGCCTTCGATTTTTAATGAACCTGAAAGGACAAGTGCTCAGATGGACCTTTTCTTTTAAGGAGTCGAAAAGGAATGAAAGTGACTACTCTAGAGAATCTAGACAAAGGGTTTACCAAAGTAATTTCAAAACTATAATATACACCTTGGTGATAAATTAAAAAGAAATTACCAAGGACTTATGTACGGCAGTCAATCTTCTCGAATGATGTGTTTAATGCATTGCGATCAATAAGGTAGCAGACTTAGTTTCCTATGGATAAAGGATTTAAGCCTATTGTGGTCTCTCAATATATATGCGATGGTACAAGGAGCACAAGTCTGTGCTAGCACTTGTCATATCAAGGAGGAGGAATCACCCAACCTTCAATGAAAACGATAGCCACTAGTTTAAAAGACGCCAAAACACATCACTAGCCTAGACCTCTAGATATGTTGAGTTAAGTTCCAAAGCATTGTTAGGTTCATTGAAATTTATTTTAAAGTTGATCTTGTTTAGAGTTTTCCTTTCAATGGTTCATCGCATGATGATGATCTAAAATTCCTAAGATGCAATCTACAATGATAAACAATCTTTGTTTATTTGAGCAATGAAAATCCTAGCTACTAGGGAAAAAAGATAACAATGCTTTTAAGAAAAGAGCAAAGAGCACAACTAGTGCATTTCCCTAAATCATCTTTTCACACACAAATCAAAAAATGCTAATTGCAAATGCATGTATTTTTTTTCACTTTCCTTAATGTGAAAGATGCCAAAAGGAAAACTAAATGTAGAAAATATCTAAAATATTTCATTCAAAATGACAATTTCGATAATTTCTTCTTCAAAAGCGAAAGGAAGACTCAAAAAATGACACTTTCAATTTTGAACAAAAATGATTTCAACACTTTGAATGTAAAAAAATCAAATAAAATGCATCAAGAAAAGGTCAATCAATTATCAAGGGAAGGAAGAATTTACGACATTTCTCTTTTCGACAAGAAACGACAATTAGGACACTTTTTGTACCAAACCGAGAAATCGACTAAAATGACTTTTCGACAAAGGATTGTAAATGAGGAGAAAAAAAAAAAAAAATTAACTAATCCTAATGTAATTGAGGCTGATCAAAGTGATGCAAGTAAGCTTCAGTAAAGAGCCACTGTTCATTTGCAGCAAAACAACCAAACAAAACTAAAAACAGGTCAAAAACCCTCAATTTCAAGATGGAAAAAGAGTTCAGTCAATCATCGCACCTAGGCTTCACAGAAATTGAGATGCATCGTACTTACTAAACTTAGGAGGTGCTATGCATATTGAGTCACAGTGGAAGACAGTGCGATGGTCCAGAGAGCGCAACTGAAATGAGTTTTGGCTCAAATGTGGAGCTATTTTCACTGAATTAATTTGGGTTTTGATGAACAATGATGAGCAAAGTATGATGGAATGTCTTGAGAGGTTACTGAGCTACCAAAAAGGCATCTAGATGTGCTTGCAAGTCAAATGCATTCATAAACTAAACCAAAGATTGACTGAAGCAACATTCATCTGTTATGCAATTACAGAGCAAGAGTAGTTCGAAGGCTACCTGGCTAACTTCAGGCTATGTCTATAGTTTATCAAATTGAACATAAAACAAACAATAAAAAAAAAAAAACATCTATTCATTAATACCATTTACAACTTTTTACTACCTCATATGCACACCCAAATAGTTATCGTAACGACTCACTTCTGACGGTCAACTTGATGGAGTGGCTAAAAAGGTAGATATGCCATATTTAGCTGGAGTTAAGTGTAGTTAACCAAATTTAGTGGAGTATCCCTTGGGGATATTGATTAAGTGCACTCCATGAGCAGTTTTGGACAAGAGAGAGAGAGGGAGTGAAACAAGAGGCTAGCTAGGCTAATTGGAGCCTATTGAAGCCAATGGAATAGTCTAGAGAAGCTGAAGAAGTCATCTTCATGGAGATTTTCATCCGAGGAGATTTTGGAGCTTAGGGCCACCAGGAGTTGGAGGCAGTTGTAGGAGCTACCAGTACTCATTCTCAGCAAACCAATAGTCATTCCTGACTATAATGAGCATTCTGAATCCATTACAGGGATTTCTAGAAGCATTTGAAGACTTCTAAAGGCCAAAATGCTATAGGGAAGTTTTAGGCAACCTAGTGCCAACTGTGGAGGAAGGCCTAGTTTGGGGATGCAATGCTCATTTTGACCAAATTATTAGTCTATTTTCAGTGTTTGACATGTGTTGGAGACAACAGATGAAGTTTTAGTGACAGTTAAAGAATTTTGAAGGAGTTAGTGCCATCAAGAAGCTAAGGGTAGCTCAGAGCACTGATTGAAGGAACCAAGTCTATGGAAGCTCAGATCTATTTACAGAGCGATGACAGCCATGACAGGGATATAGATGGTATTCTAAGCCCATTGGTTCAGTTTAGTAACATTTGGAGTTAAGTGTGGAACTTGTAAAAGAATTTTTTTCCATAATCCCAACAAAGCAAGTCAAGATGACAAAAGCTAAAGGAGACATAGCCCATGATATTCGAGTGAGCCTCTAGATTAAATTTTTGGTTATATGTGGTTGTTTATTTATTGCATTATATGGTTGTTATATGTGTTTAATATCAACAGAAACAGAAGGAATTAAAGCACTTAAATAGTTAAAAGAAAACATACACCTATTTTAAGTATTTAATTCCAAAAATGTCATATATAAGCTAGATCATTTATTTGTTAAACTGAGTTGGAGGTTCTTGTATGCATAACAAGTTATCAAACCCCCATTTCAGATCATGCAGTATTAGAGCAAGTTGCTTGATTGATGGAGAAATAGGTTTCTTAATTGATAGAGCAATAGGTTGTTTGTTTGACTTGAAAGGTGTTTAAACAGTACAAAGGATTTGACTATTTGACTGTTTGTAAACTAATTGTTGTTTGAGTTTGCAAAGGTGAAGGGAAAGCTATTGATAGCTAAGTGAGCCTAAGTCTAGGAAAGGACAAGAAGGAAGAATGGCCAAAAGGCATTCTCCTTACCCAAAGGACCTCAAGGCAACCCTTGAAGCACAAGAGGGTTTGCTTGCAAAAGCCTGTTTGAATAAGAGTTTGACTCTATAGCCATTAGTTCTTTGAAAGCTTTGTGAATTTTGTTGAAGTTATTTTGTTCATTTCTATAATGACAACTTCTACAAGTGAGTTTTCAAAATCCTCCTCCTTCGCAAGATTCTTTGATGAAGAGATGAAGTGATACTTGTTCATCATGATGGATATGGTGAAACAAATGTATGAAGATGAAAGGAAGAGCACAAAACTTCGAGAGCAGTTGAATTCCATGAAGCAAGAGAAGCAATTGCTTTTTGACAAATTGCAAGAAATGGAGAGCCAACTTCATATTGCAAATATGAACATAGAAAAGATGCATGAGTTGGACACACGACTCCTTATTGCCAAGAAGCCTTAGTCAAGCATCAGTTTGAAGAAGAGGTAAACAATTCTAGTTTGTCTTCAATTTCCTCTGAGAATGTTTATGTTGGTTCTTTTGGAAAACACACAAGAGGCATAGGGTCAAATTTGATGTCAAAAATGGGCTATGAAGGAAAAGGAATGGGAAATCATGCACAGGACATTGTTGAGCCAATAATGGTTGAGGAAAGGCCTAAGTATTTGGGTCTTGGCTATGGACAATCTTATGGAGAAAGATCCAAAGCAGCCATGAAGGCAATTGAAACAATTCCTAGAAGGACTTTCATTGTAGGTTCTCTACCTCAAGTTTTTAAAGATTGTATTCATGGGGAATGCAATTGTTTGAAACACACTTCGCAAGAAGAAGGTGTTCATAAGTATGCACTCAAACAAGAGAGTTGTGAAAGCTCTAAATTCATTGAAGAGATTGTAGGTGTTCCAAATGGAGCCACTTCTTCATTCGATTCACCTTCTCATGAAGGAAACAAAGGTGAAAGAGGAAGGTATAAATATGATTTCAATTGCATTTCTTTTGTTTATGTTAATTAAGCATGGTAAATTTCCACATAAACATTGGAAAAAAATTACATGTTCCTTTTGTGGTTTGGTTAACCATAGTGTTTCTAGATGTTGGAAGAAAATGGCCACATACAGGAAAGTTTTGAAGAAAAGGAGGCAAGAAGTTGTTATAGACATATTTGGGCACATCAACCCCAAAATTATATTTCGATGTATTAGGGCTTATCAACCCCTAAAAGATTTGTTCCATACCCTAAAGGAACATAGTCATCTAAATACATCATTCCCGAAAAGTTCCATCTAAGAAACCATCCAAAAATTGCCTAAATTGAACCATACTGGCTACTCCACTGGAAACGTGTGATGCATACCGAGTGGTACACTGCCATGGTGCGATGCATACTACTTAGGCTTTTGATAGGGTGTGATGGGTGAAGATGGACAAATGTCAGGGACATTTGTCAATTAGCTATTCATGGAATCTTCTAGAAACTTCTCCTATGCCACTTGCCTCTCTGAATTCGCTCAAGGATGAATAAGGGATCTAGGAAATCATCTCCAATCCCTTCTCTTGTGGAACCAATTGTAACAAGTGGAATGACACTAATCAAACCCCATAGATGATTCACAACCTTGCAAATATCTATAAATGGATCACTCATCCAAGAGATCTAGGGGCTAGAATGTTGTGGAATGCAAGGAAGTGTTGATAGTTTGTAATTAAGGAAAGAGAATTGTATTCTTGTTGGTGTGATCTTGCTATTTCATGAGGTGAAGAAGGATTGAAGCTGGGAGGATGATGCTAGATCAGACAACTAGGTTGTAATTCTCCTTTCTATTAATAAATTTCTTCAAGTTTTCTTCCATATGATTGTGCAATTGTGAATGTTATTGTTTATGAATTTCCAAGTTGGTTCCATTATCTTTCTCTTCTATTACACAGAAGAAACCATTGAATTTCTTTAAACTGTTGTTTTTAGGGTAGCTGCCAAACCTAGAGGGCTAACATTCTGAAGGAATAATAGTTTTCCTAGAAACAAATTGGCGACTCCGCTGGGGAATGAACAGATGTTTGTTTGTTTTTATTGTTTGTTTTATGTTCAATTTGATAAAATATAGACAGAGTCTGAATTCAGCCAGGTAGCCTTTGAACTGCTCTTGCTCTACAATTGCATAATAGATGAATGCTACTTCAATCAATCTCTCGTCTAGTTTATGAATTAAAAATTTGACTTGCAAGCACATCTACTTGCCCTTTTGGTAGATTTGTAACCTTCCAAGACATTCCATCATACTTTTCTCATCATTGTTCATCAACACTCAACTTAATTCATTGAAAACGGCTCCACATTTGAGCCAAAACCCATTTCAGTTACACTTCCTGGACCATCGCACTGTCTTCCACTATGACTCAATATGCATAGCACCTCCCAAGGGTAGTAAGTGTGATGCATCTCAATTTCTATGAAGCCTAGGTACGATGATTGACTGAACTCTTTTTCCATCTAGAAATTGAGGGGTTTTGACTTATTTTCAGTTTTGTTTGGTGGTTTTGCTGCAAATGAACAGTGCCTCTTTACTGAAGCTTAATTGCACCACTTAGATCAGCCTCAATTACATTAGGATTAGTAAATGTTTTTGTGTTTTTTTTCCTCATTTACAATCCTTTGTTGAAAAGCTTTTTTAGTCAATTTCTCGCTTTGGTACAAAAAGTGTCATAATTGTCATTTTCTGTCAAAAAGAGAAGTGTTGTAAATTCTTCCTTCCCTTGATAACCGATTGAACTTTTCTTGATGAATTTGATTTGTTATTTTTACATTCAAAGTGTTGACAACATTCTTGTTCAAAATTGAAAGTGTCATTTTTTGAGTCTTCCTTTCTCTTTTGAAGAAGAAATTGTCGAAAATGTCATTTTGAGTGAAATAATTCAGACCTTTGCTGCATTTATTTTTTCTTTTGGCATATTTCACATTAAGGAAAGTGAAAACAAATACACACATTTGCATTTATCATTTTTTGATTTGTGTGTGAAAATATGATTTAGGGAAATGCACTAGTGTGTGCTCTTTGCTCTTTGCTTAAAAGTGTTGTTATCTTCTTTCCCTAGTAGCTAGGATTTTTATTGCTCAAATAAAAAAATATTGTTTATCATTGTAGATTGCATCTTAGGAATTTCAGATCATCATCACGTGATGAACCATTGAAAGGTAAACTCTAAACAAGATCAACTTTAAAATAAATTTCAATGAACCTAACAACGCTTTGGAACTTAATGCAACATATCTAGAGGTGTAGGCTAGTGACTTACTTTGGCATCGTTTAAACTAGTGGCTATCATTTTCATTGAAGGTTGGGTGATTCCTCCTCCTTGATACGACAAGTGCTAGCACAGACTTGTGCTCCCTGTACTGTCACGTATATACTGGAAGACCACAATAGGCTTAAATCCTTTATCCATAAGAAACTAAGTCTGTCGCCTTATTGATCGCAATGCACTGAACACAGCATTCAGGAAGATTGGCTGTTGTACATAAGTCCATGGTAATTTCTTTTTAATTTATCACCAAGTTGTATATTGCAGTTCTGAAATTGGTTTGGTAAACCCTTTGTCTAGATTCTCCAAAGTAGTCACTTTCATTCACTTTCAACTCCTTAAAAGAAAAGGTCCATCTGAGCACTTGTCCTTTCAGGTTCATTAAAAATTGAAGGTGACTAGAGTCATCTTTAGCTTTTTATCAACTCTTTAAAACGAAAAAAGCAAACTTGCATCTAAAGTGTTGTTAAAATTAATTGATCACAAATAACATCCCTATTCCTTAGATGATCTTAGGTTGAGACATATGGCGGCAAATCCAGAGTCCACTGATCAAGGAATCCCTTTTGATGGGAATCCTAGTCCTTTTCCTTCTTTCAGAAATATTGGTGCTCCTTATATGGCTACATTGTCCCTTCTGGGATTTACCATTAGCTTGCAAGTATGGTTGTTTTCAACCTCCTTGGTTCAAAATGTTGTGATTTCTCCACAATCAAGTACACCTACAACTGGAAAAAATCAACCTTGAGTTGATCCTAAAGTTGACCCTTTTCCTTCTTCCTCGTTTGTTTCTCCCTCCCCCTCTTCCTCTTCTCTTGGTGAAATTATTTGTACTACTAACCAGGTGGCTAAGAAGAAGAAAGCGAAGAAGAAGAAGAAGAAGAAGCCAATTCAGCAAGGGGGCAACCAAGCAACCATTTCTATGAATGCAACATCTGATGAAAATCCATCTATTAAGCCTCACAAAGTCAAATATGCATGCAAACTTTGTGTGGGAGACCATCTTCTTCGAAATTGTCTTGATATTCCTAAAATCTTAGAAGAATGTTCTTCACATTCACATCATTCCATGTCATCAACCTATGGAGATCATGTTGGTGACACACCATCAACTAGTGATAGTAAAGTTCATGGAAAGAAAGGAAAAGTTAAGTTTCCATGTAGGTTATGTAAAGGGAATCACCCCATTTACGTTTGTCCCTATCTGGATGAAGGCAAGAGAGTGTTGGATAACCGTCTTGCTTCACTGCAGCGACTTCCATCTAGTTAAAGAAAACTCTCCCTAAATCCTTCACTAGTTGATGAACCGACTGACCAAAATCAACCACTGGTCGAAACCACTCTCTCTGAAAGTGAATCCTATGAGTCTATAACCGATCCAAATCAATAGTTCGAGGTAACGGTTGACCCGATTTCACCTTCAGCTAATCGTACCTTTCTCGAAGAGAGTGAAAATCATACCACTCAAGTTCTTTTTGTTTCCTCAGATTCAAATGAGCTTGGGGGTAGTCCACCTGTTCCATCAAGATAGGAGGAAAATCCTCCAGTTCTCGTAACTCAAGAGGTTAATTCTCCCGTTTCTACGGTACCCCTTCAAAGTAGTAGTCACTTCCTTTGATTGGAATCGACTAGCAGGATCCCGCCTTCCTTCTTATGTACCTTTCCAAATCATAGTACAAGTTTGTAAAATGATTGTATCTGGCATTATTATAGATGAAGGTGCATCAGTGAGTATACTTTCCTCAACTGCTTGGCAAGCGCTCAGTTTGCCACCACTTGTGCTTGTTATAAAGAATCTATTGGGCTTTAACAAAGTAGCCAGTTGACCATTAGGGATCCTTCCTCAGTTACCTATCACTTTGGGAGGAAAAACAGTTTATCTAAACGTGATGGTAGTCCCAGGACCTTTAGATTACAATTTACTTCTTGGGCATGACTATGTTTATCACATGGGAACTATTGTTTCAACACTCTTTCAAGTGATTTGTTTCCCTTATGAAGGCAGGATTGTCACCATTGACCAACTTTCATTTCCCGGTCCAAATATGGCTCCCAGTCAACCATCTTCCCTAAATGGTCCTTATGTACCAATGTTATCATCCTCGCCACAGGTTAATTATGTGGCAGCCTGTTCCATACCTACATTGACTAACAATCAATTCAATGATTTTGTACATTATGTACTGGGGGCATTGGAACCAGATCTCTCCTTCATGACCACTTATGAGTTTTGAACAAGGATTCCAAGGAGAGTTTGTTGTCTTGTGTCAACCTCATTAAAAAATGATACCAAGGGTCTCTGAGGATAGTTCGTTGTCTTGTGTCAACCTCGTTAAAAAATGAAACAAGGAATCTGAGCAGATTTCCTTGTCTTGTGTCAAGCTCATTAAAAAATAAAACAAGGACCCCTGGAGAAAAGCTCCAAGTCGAGTCTCCAATTAGATCTCGTGAAATCCCAGTCAAGTATTTCACTTGATCTCATAAAAGAACCTTCATTGCATCCACCTGATAACCATAAGTAGTCTACTTATGTGAATGTAATGAAGCTTGGGGGGCATGCACCTGATGGTAAATATAAGTTTCCCTATAGGTTAGGTGATTGGTCTATCACACCATTCGCCTTTGTCTATCACCCCATTCACTTTTGTCTATTTGGACAAAGCCAAATAGGTGTTGGATAATCGTCCTGCTTCACTACAGTGATTTCCATCTGGTTATAGGAGACTCTCCTTTTCATCATGCTAGGGGCATGTAAACCAATTCAAACATATTTTTTCATTTTAAGCTTGTGTAAAAAAGAAACTGAATCTAAGAATAGTTGGTTTGTTTCAAGCTTGTGTAAATATGAAACTGAATCCAAGCATAGTTCCCCATGGTTCAAGCTTGTCTAAAAATGAACCCATTTTCAATTTTTAACCCTTGTGATTGCCATTTTGTCAGCCTTTTGAGCCTTGTTTGTTTTCATCTCATCACTGCCATCTCTTTGGCTGATCATATGCCTTCACTTGGTTGTTTTACCCTTTTTGAGGAACAATTGCAATGAGTGGTCTTATTAGCCAACCTCTTAACATAAATCAACATGTTTTGAGAAGTTCCAACATCACTGAAACTAGTTGCTACCCTAGACACCACACGTTCCTCAAAATAGAGTCCTCTTTAAACCCATTTCAAACTCATTAAACATGAAAATATTGTCAAGTGCTTGTCCTTTCTAGCTCGTTAAAGTATTGGAAATGTCATCCCTCCTATATGATTTTATCCTTTTTTCAGACCTGAGGGATTACTTTACGAAAAAGAACTTATGGAGTTTTCTTTTTGTCCCTTTTCAAACTCTCTAAACATGAAAAGGACCAAGTTATCCCTATCGTTAAACTTGTTAAAATAATAGCGACAAACTTGTCCATCTAGACAAGACCAAGTTTCATTATCGCTAGACTTGTTAAAACATTAAATAGCAACAGGTTTGCCTAAAAGGAGAATTATAGAACAAGCATATGTTATCCTCCTCAAGCTTGACAAAAATAAAGAGGCATTGGTCAACAATGACTGGGGAAAAAGGGGAAAAAACTTGAAGAATTTATGGTAGCAAGTCGCTCTTGAACATGACACTTTCACTTCATCTCCATGATTGAGTTGGGTTGGGTTATTCCGTTCACCGGTCATCATACCATTGGTCTTTCATACCATCCATATTCCGGGGTTAACGCTACTAATTCATCTCAGTGCTACCGACATGTTCAAGAGAAGTCATTCAGTTGAGAAATCACCATCTAGTTAATGTCTTATACGCTGTAATACCTCTAACCTTTTTTTTTTCATGACTGCCACAACTAAACCTTGTGTCGTTAGTTATTTTCACCTCCAACAATCATTTGCTTCGTTTCATGTCGTAGATGTGGATACATCAAGGCCCTCCTATGACGAGTCGCTTCTTGTCGACATCAGCTCATTATCCAAGGAGTTGACTTAGAAACAACCCTTTCAGTGCTTTGAAGCTTGCATACATCAATGGCAAGTTTCTCACTTCCAACGATAGGTTGACATCAATGGCCTTCGACCAAAAGACTTTGCATGGTGTTCGACATCATATCATATATTCACACCATGTGAATTGTACTGTAGTACCTTGAGGATCATTATCATTATCGGTGATTCCTCTCCCTTCTGTTAACAACTCACATCATTGGCTGGTAATCAGGCGATGTCTTTCCATGTTCAACTTCAAAACATCTCTTCACATGGATTAACTTGTACATCAAGCAAAGATTGAACAAGTTTGAAGACCCCAGATCTAGTTTCATCCATCCAGGCTACGATATATTCAGGGATATAAAGACATCAAATGTACAAAGGCTCTACATAGATGGTCATCCTAATCATGGATTGTGACTCTATATCTGTAGAATCACGAGTCTGTATCTATAGACGACTATCAAATCTATGTACTTGAAATGAAATTTATAAAGCTGAGCATGGGAATGACTCCCTCAGCTGGATCATGAAAATCATATTATGATGATGTATTATATTGTAACTTATGTAGGTCACCTTCCAGTTCGAAACTTTGGATCCTCATGATAAAGCATTTCACCCGACATGAATATTTACGACCTCATGCTTTAGGGGGAAACTGTTATAGACATATTTGGGCACATCAACCCCAAACTTATATGTTAATGTATTAGGGTTCATCAACCCCTAAAAGATTTGTTTCATACCCTAAAGGAACATAGTCATCTAAATACATCATCCCCCAAAAGTTCCATCTGAGAAACCATCCAGAAATTGCTTAAATTGAACCATACTGACTGCTCCACTAGAAAAGTGTGATTCATACTGAGTGGTACACTGCCAGGGTATGATGCATACTGGTTAGGCCTTCTATAGGGTGCAATGGGCGAGGATGGAAAAATGTCTGGGACATTTGTCAGTTGGTTGTTCATGGAATCTTCTAGAAACTTCTCTTATGCCACTTGCCTCTCTGAATTCGCCCAAGGATGAATAAGGGATCTAGGAAATCATCTCTAATCCCTTCTCTTGTGGAACCAATTGTAACAAGTGGAATGACACTAATCAAACCCCATAGATGACTCACACCCTTGCAAACATCTATAAATGGATCCCTCATCCAAGAGATCTAGGGGCTGGAATGTTGTGGATTGCAAGGAAGTGCCGATAGTTTTTAATTGAGGAAAGAGCATTGCATTCTTGTTGGTGTGATCTTGCCATTTCATGAGGTGAATAAGGATTTAAGCTAAGAGGATGATGCTAGATTAGACAACTGGGTTGTAATTCTCCTTTCTATTAATAAAGCTCTTCAAGTTTTCTTCCATATGACTGTGCAATTGTGAATGCTATCATTGTTCATTATATATCTAATTCTATAATGTTTATGTTTTAATAGATCACGATGCTTTGACGGTTATTTGTTGCTTACTTGTGTAGGTACTCTCCAAGCGTGTTTTTGTATTATTTCTCTCTATTGAATTATTGAAGATAAAATAAGATTTGATCAAAGGGTTTCCCCATATTGGGGTTTCTCCTTGACTAGCCGCCACATCTTGTGTCTCTTGTCTTGGCTTGATCTCTATCGATCGTTTAATATTCTATCTACACTTTACTTACTGTACATGTGATTTCTAATCTGTGGATAGCAATAATAAAAATAAGTAAACTGATCTAAGCATAGAACATACCATAACTTAACATGGTATCAGAGCTGAGCTGAAGAAAAAGCCCGAGCAAGAGAAAGAGCAATCACCGAAGAGAATATTGGCAAGGCTATCCTAAAAGAACCTAGTGTCCATCTTGGTAATGGAAGACAAAGGCTACAGGGTGACCTTCAGCGATGGCAAGGTACATGTATGGAAAAACAATGTTAAAGATGCCTTTACTCTTGGGTTTCGAGTTGATTCATTATATCAGGTCAGTGGAAGTCCACTAGGTGTCATGTCTTGTGACACATCTCTTCAATCTGAACTTTGGCATCAGAGGTTTGCCCACCTTCATTATAAATCTCTACCCAATGTAAGACAAAGGGTGACAGGGATGCCTGAATTCTGAGTAGAGAAAGAAGGTGTATGTCCAGGATGTGCCGAAGGAAAGCTCAAAAGGGGACCATTCCCCTGAAGCCAAAGAAAGACCTCTAATATGTTACAGTTGGTTCACTTAGACATATCTGGTATGATGCCTATGAACTCCTTGGGAGGATATTCATATTACCTTACTTTTACAAATGACTATTCTCGAAAGACTCGGATATACTTCTTGAAAAAAAATGATGAAGTGCTCCCCTGGTTTTGACACTTCAAAGCCTTGATCGAGAATCAAAGAAAAAAGAATATCAAGATCTTAAGGACTGATAATCGGACTAAATATGAATCTAATGAGTTACATGACTTTTGTAAAGAGGTTGGCATTAAGAGGGAGACTACTACACCATACACTCCTGAATAGAATGGTGTAGCGAAAAGGAAGAATCGTACGATTATGGAAGTTGTCCGTGCTATGCTTCATGATCAAAGAATTCCAAAGTTTCTATGGGCCAAAGCTGCAAACACTGTGTATATATACCAAACCGATGCCCCCATTAAGCATTGGGTTCCTAAACGCTTGAAGAAATGTTCATTGGTAAGAAACCTGATATATCTCATTTTAGAATTTTTGGAAACCCTGTATATTTTCATGTGCTGAAAGAGAAAGGGAATAAATTGGGTGAATTTGGAAAGAAAGGAATCTTCATGGGCTATAGTGAAAATACTAAGGGCTATAGAATCTATGTAGCCAATCAGTGGAAAGTCATAAATTGTCATGATGCCACCTTTGATGAAGATATAGCTCTCAGTGAGGTGAAAAATCTTCCTACAGTGAGGAGCTCTCAAGAAGTTGACATTGGGGAACCGAAAGAAAAAGAGTATGACGAGATATTTGCAACTGTTGCCAGGTATACCACCATTCACTCAATCATAGCCCTTGCGGCTTCACAAGGATGGAAACTACATCAGATGGATGTTAAGACTATGTTCTTGCATGGTTCAATCAAAGAAGAGGTCTACATGGAGCAACCCAAAGGATTTGAGATTTATGATTGAAAATCCCATGTGTGAAGGTTGAAGAAGGCCCTCTATGGGCTAAAGCAAGCACCTCGAGCATGGTATGAGAGGATTGATAGCTACTTGATGAAGCTAGGATTCACTAGGAGTGAAGTCGATCCTAACCTTTACTCTAAGGTTGAAGATGACAAACCTCTCATACTGGTGATGTATGTCGATGACCTCCTTCTAATAGGTGCAAAGCCTCTCATTCACAAATGTAGGAGGGAGTTGGCTTCTGAATTTGAAATGAAGGACATAGGATTGATGCACTATTTCCTAGGACTTGAAGTCTGGCAGAAGCCAAGGGAAATTTTCCTATCTCAAGGAAAATATGCGGTGAAGATATTGGAAAGATTCGGTATGGTGGACTGTAAGCCTGTAACTACCCCGATGGAGCTTGACTTTAAGAAGTTAAGCGGTAGCACTGCTGGACTTGTTTACAAAATGCAAACGAGTATCGTCATCTCATCGGAGCATTAATGTTCTTAGTGAACTACCGTCCAAATATATGCTTCGCAGTCAACACATTGAGTCAACATATGGTTGAACCTCACCACATACTTTGGATTGGTGCCAAGAATCTGTTGATTTATCTTCATGGCACAATTACTTATGGGTTAAGATACATTGTCGGAGATGTGAGACTACTTGGATACACTGATGTTGATTGGACAGGCAATGTGGTGGATTGTAAGAGCAATTTCGGGTGTTGTTTCTCCTTGGGATCTGCTTCAATATCCTGGATGAGTAGGAAGCAGAAATTGGTGGCTTTGAGCACCACCGAGGCAGAGTATATTGCTGCTAGCATGGCCACCTGTGAGGCAGTCTAGTTGTGAAAGCTCTTCAGTGAGCTGTTTGGATTTACATTGGATACCACTGTGATCCTGTGTGATAACCACAGTGGGATTCGTTTATCAGAGAATCCGGTTTTTCATGATCACTCCAAGCATATTTATATTAGGTACCACTATATTGGACATATGGTGTAGCGAGGAGCTATAAGGCTCCAACATATCAGTACAGATGAACAGGTCACCGACATTCTAACAAAGCCCCTAAGAAGGGTCAAATTTTTGACTTTACAAGAATGACTTGGTGTCGTTCAGAAACCCTCTGATGAGGGTCCTGTACGATGTATGGAGCTCTTAGAGCTCTTTGGGGGGGGGTGCGGGGTACTTCTTGGAGTGACATATGACCACAGGGTGACTCACCATCCCCTGGGGATGTATGTGTACAGGGTAAAAGAATCAAAACTTTCCCTATGACACCTTGTGGTGACTGTGTAGCAAGATGATTAGTTCTCCTATGAGGTCTGGATGATGTGTTCTCCATGACGATTTTGTAGCAGGATGATTAGTTCTCTTGTGAGGTCTAGATGATGTGTTCTCCATGACGATTATGTAGTAAGATGATTAGTTCTCCTGTGAGGTCTGGATGATGTGTTCTCCATGACGAC
>APFE030849551.1:112529-160007 GCA_000404065.3 Pinus taeda | reverse complement strand
GAAATATCTGGCCGAAAGGATTGGGTTTGGAGATAAACGATGATATCCCCGTACCACGGATCTAAAGTGCTGATTAGAAACAAGGATTCGTTTGCAATGGGCTCCTCCACCACAGTTTCTGTGTCAGCACGCGGGAAGTCACACATTAATTCCGCAAAAACTAAAGATTTCTTTGACTTAGACTTTTCAAACTCCAAGTTGAACTCCTGCAGGATAACATTCCATTTGGAGTACTTGCCCCCCAGCAATTGCTTTGTCAAAATATAGATCATAGGGTTGCAATCAGAAATGACTATAGTCTTACGTAGTAAAATGTAATGACGAAAACGTTGGACAGCTTGAACAGCTGCCAATGCCAATTTCTCCACATGTGAGTATTTTAGCTCAGCTGGATTTAATGTGCGACTAAGGTAATATATCACATGTTCAGTACCGAATTCATCTTCCTGAACTAACACCATTCCGATGGTGGAATAGGAGGCGGCGAGATACAAGAAGTAATCCTGGTTGTTGTTGGGAGGATGCAACAACGGTGCATGGGTCAATGCGTGTTTTAGCGCATCAAAAGATTTCTCAGCTATCTCATCCCAAAATAATGAAGTATTCTGCTTCAATAACCGGGTAAAACCCTTTGTAATCTCGGCGTAGTTAGGGATGAATCGACGTAAAAAGTTTGCTTTCCCTTGCAAACTTTGGAGTTCGCGAAGACTCGAAGGAGGAGGCAATTTGATAATGGCTTCAACCTTCGAGGGATCGACGCGAATGCTGGCTTTCGAAACAAAAAACCCCAGTAACCGACCCGTTTCAATACAGAACACACACTTGTGGGGATTCAACCTAATCCGATAATGCCTACATCTCATAAAAATTTCTCTTAAATGGATGAGATGGTCAGCTTGATGTAATGAATGAGCAGGCAAGTCATCGAGATAGGGTTGTACAATGTACTTAATATCATGAAATGCATAAGACATGGCCCATTGAAAAGTTGCCCCGGCGTTCTTAAGCCCAAAAGGTAATTTGCAATAAGAAAATGTCCCCCACGGACAAATGAATGCCGTTTTTGGTTGATCAGCAGGTAGAATATTGATTTGATTGTATCCGAAAAAGCCATCCATAAAGGAGAAAATTTCACTGCCAGCACAATCATCAATGATTTGATCGATATAGGGAGTAGGGTAATTGTCCTTTGGACATGCTCGATTAATGTCCCTATAGTCGATACATATTCTTATTGTCCCTTGCTTTTTGTTAATGGGAACAATATTCGATACCCAATCCGTTAACGGGATCAGATAAATGAAACCTTCTTTGAGTAATTTTTCAACTTCTGCTTTAATTGTAGCAGCTTTTCTTGGGTGAATCTGATGCAAACGTTGCCGAATGGGTTTAGCGTCTGGGTAAGTTTTGATTTCATGAACTACAATTGCTGGGTCAATTCCTGGCATTTCCTCATATGACCAGGCAAACACATCGCGGAATTCTTGAAATAGGGCCTTATATGTTTGAATTTTCAATCTTTCCGTACAAGAGGCACCTATATGAACGTTTTCAACAATTCCAAGCTTAACTGAAATGTCAAGGGGAATAGTTCGAGAAATATTTGCCAAGATTAACTCAGAATCAAGATGTTTTATTGGATTCTGAGCGTCCTTAACATATTCAGTCATAAAAATGGATGAAAAATCATTTTCAAAACGATTGCTCTCGGGTAAAAACGAAGATCTGTGATGAAGATCTTCCCATGGTAACTCATCGATGCATAGGATTTCACGAATTTGCTCATCCATTTGAACAAGTTCAGAAAATGTTATTAAATCCAAGTTTGATGTCGAAAGTGATTCCTCATGGACCACATTCATTAAGTCAATTTGGGTTGATGTTGTGTCAGAAAACGATTGTACAGTCTGATACGCAAGTTCATACGGACTCAAAGGCATTAAAGTACCAAATGAGTCTATCTCAGATTCAGAAGGTATGATCCAAGGATCATCATTAACAATGGTTTCTGATGAAATCATATGAATGGTTGCACTAGAAGACGATGAGTTGATAGGAGGGAAAGGAAAAGTGCCCAGTAAACCGTAATATTTAACTAACCCTACACCAACATCCTTATAAGGGATCGTCGTTTTACCGACATGTTGAATGCTCTCAGCAGAGGCTGGGTCGGATGAAAAGTATGACAACTAGTCTATGGTTACGATCTTTCCATTATGAGGGAACTTTATAAGCCGAAAGACCGATGAAACAATAGCTGTCATAGCATAAGACCAACTATGGCCCAAGAGAAGGTTGTAATCTAGAGGGGCATCAACCACCTCCAATTCTAGATTAACGGTTTTACCTTCAACCCCTATAGGTAAGTCCTGTAAAATGCCAAAATGATGAAACCCACGGCCATCAAAGGCCTAAAGAATCGTCGGGGATTTATTTAGTGAAGGATAACCAAGTGATCTCCAACACTGTATCGACATAATACATGTGGAAGCTCCCTCATCAATCACAGTCCTGTGAACAGGTCTGTTTTTGACTATCACTGGAATCTGGACAGCCATCTGATGAGGTAAGCGCGGTGCACTATTTTCTAGATCGAAGATTATAAGGTTCGGGTCCTGAACGTCAACAGCTCCTATAGCCGACAAAAGTAATTTGCGCTATGCTGGACATGATTGCAGCACTTCCAAAGCCGACATTGTTGAGGGTGAAACAGCTAAATCCTCAACAATGTTGTAATTCTGAGCTGCTCTCGCATGTGGATTGAAAGCAAACCTTCGAAGTAGACCCTTTGTGGGCGATTTGATTACTAAGTCCGGGTTACGTTTTTCGATCTATAGTGGATCGGAACCGGGAGCTGAGGTTGATGGATTTGAATGACAAGATTCTGCTTCCTTTCCATCAACAGGACTTTTACTGCCATAATCTTGCGATCGAGTCGCAATCCTTACATGAGACATCATCAAGATGGGTTCTTGATTGGCACTAGAGGATGAATTGATCATCTTACTATCTTGAGCTGGAAAAGGATCCTTCAAGACAGCAGGAGTTTGGGAACCTTTGACAATTTTTGCAACCTCCGCATGATGAGGGCAGTCTCTCGTATAATGGTCTTCATCACAAATGAGACACGGATAACGAGGTTTGCACTTTTCATCAGAGGATTCCACTTTTTCAGCTTTCTCTTTTGAATTTTTCTCTTTATTCTTCTTCTTCCCTTTCTTCTTACCACCGTTTTTGATTTAGCTGTAGAAGACTCTACAACGTGAATATCGACGGAAAGTTCGCAGAAGACTCTCCTATCAGGGAATATAGAAAGGTTATGATAGGAGAAGAATTCTTAGAAGACTTCTTCTTACTTTTAGTATTAACCGTACCAATCATACCATCAGCGGCATGAGATAGCAGCGATTTGATTTTGATTAGGTAGATCGGGGATCTTCTCGTGTAACGTACCCGACTGAGTATAAACTAAGTCAAGGTACTGCGCTTGAGCAATGACTTGCTCCTCAGTAACTACTCCAGCCTTAGCTACATCCTCAGTGATCTTAGGAAACAAAGATTTTACAAACCATTCAGCTAAGATCTGATCCGGGATATAAACTTTCACTAAACGCCGTCGACGTCTCCATTGATGGATATGATCTAAAATGTAAGTGGATGTTGACTTCTTTAACGAAGTTAATAATTCCGTGCCATTGTCATATCTGACTGGCAACTGAAAATGAGTTAAAAACAAGGTAGCTAACTAACTAAAGTTATAAAAAGTGGCTCGCGGTAACTCAATGTACCACTTGGCCGCAAGACCAATTAGAATGCGTTGGAACTGATGTAAATGAATTGAATCATCTGAAATGGAATTAGACGCACACCAGAGGTGATAAGTCATCACATGGTTCGACGGGTCCTCTCCTGGCTTACCTTTGAACTTAGGAATATCGTTGGGCAACTTATGCGGCATTGGTGGCCAATACTGAAGATAGTTAATTGGATCGTTCGTAAGGCGCGTCAAGTCAGGCAAGTCCAAAGTTGCGATAAATGGTAACTGACGATTAGGGTCCCTAAAACTCTGGGTCTGGAGACCAACCCCAGGAGGAGGATATCCAGGATAACTAGGAATGGGAATCGCATTTGGGATATTTTTTCCTCCTGGAAAACTAGGATTAACCAGACCATACTGGGGTTGTTGAGGTTGTTGATATGTATACCCAGGGTATGGTTGATACTGATAGGTTGGTTGCTGCACAGCATGACCGTATTGGTACTGTCCTTGGTACGGAGGTTGATTAAATTGAGGTTGAGTGGTGAAAACTGTACTTCATACAGGCATCTGACCCGAAGTGTGGACCATGGGTCCAGACTGAGGTAAAGATGTCTGAGGAATAGATACAGGGACAGTAGAAACCGGAGTTGTCGATACTCCAGAAGAAGGTGGGGTAGATGGAGTAGATGTTGCAGTAGTTGCAGCAGACGTTTGAGACAGAGTACGAGGCGTACTAGGCCCAGACTGAGAAACTACAAAAGGTGCAGAAGTTTGAACAGTAGACTCGACAGGTTGCTGGGATGGACCAGAAACCAAGGGCTGTCCAGTTTGAGATGACGACTGCACATTCGGTTGCAAGACCTACTGGGATTGAGATGGATCCCACACTAAATTCGTTCTGGGGTATGGACCCATAACAGGTTGAGGAGATTGAGGACCATAACCGGGTTGAGGGTAGGGTTGATAATATGATTGACTAGAAGGTGGTTGGTAACCTTGAGATGGGTACTGACCTTGGGGTTGATAACCCTGAGGCACGTACTGATATTGGGGTTGACCTTGAGGTACATATTGATATTGAGGTTGATTTTGAGGTGCATATTGATACTGAGGTTGACCTTGGGGTACATATTGAGTCTGGGGTTGACCTTGAGGAACGTACTGTCCGGTAGGTATGTACTGTCCTTGAGGTTGTCCCCCAGGCACAAACTAAGTACCTTGAGGTTTCCCCCCAGGCATATACTGGGTACCTTGAGGTTGCGCCCCAGGCACATACTGGGTACCTTGGGGTTGCCCCCCAGGCGGTAACTGGCCACCTTGCGGTTGAGAACCTGACATCATGAGAATATCTTCTACACTCAACGGTTTAGTACCATTACTTCCAGTTAATAACTTCTGTTCGATAGGTTGAGGAGATGCTCCCGAAAAAGTACCAGACATGGATTGATACCCAACAGGAACAGAAAGACTGTCGTACAAATAGGCTTCCAGAGATTGGGAATACATGGATGACAGACTAGAAATATTCAATGCAGGATAACGATCTCTAGGTGAAGGGTGATAAAAAATGTGAGGTGGTGTAAAACTAAGTCCCGGATTTTCCAAAAGATTGGTCAGTGAATGGTACCAATCAGTGCTCCTAGGCGGACTATAAAAAATCGATTGACACTCCCTAAACTCTAAAATAGGTCGATTGTCCGAAAAAGGGAAGCTTTCTTCGATATCCGCAATAGCAAGCTCTTCGATCGCAATGAGTCTAGCGGGAAGATCTTGGGTAATTATGGTTTCTACCCTAGGAGAACTAGGACCATGAGGAGTTAGAGAAACAAACTCTGATACGGGAGTAGGAGCAACTTCAGATTCAGGTTCAGATACGTCAGGTTCTTCACCTATATCACTAGTAGATGCAATGCTATGAGTAATCTCTGAAATTACTACTGGTTGAGAATCAGAATATTCTACCAATGAAGGTTCTCCTTCTTCAGGTGACCCACTTCTACCGCTATTGGGAGATACGAGGACTCACAAGCCTTCAAAGTGACTTGGTATGTCTTCAGGAGGTTGACCTCGAAGTCTACGAGAAGTCCTCAGTAAATTAGCCACATTAACAAACTCAGGGGATTGGCCCCGAAGTCTACGGGAATGTCTCGGTAACTCAGCCACAGTTAAAGAGTTTTAACTACTTCACACGCAAACAAAGTAAAATCTCAATGAAAATCACCTAAAGTCTCTGAAGAACCAAACAAATTGAATCACACGCCTAAAGAATCTAAGATATCAAACACACACAAACAGTAACTTTCCGGACCGAAAACACTAGTTGGTGATGAAATCCAACATTGCAAAGTTCGATACAGAAATAACAGTTGGAACAGTTACCCCGGAAACCTGCTTAATAAATAGACTGGACCAAGTTTCTCCACTTAACCATCTCGAGTGAAGAGAAACCCCCAGAAAATCCAAGTGAGTCTAGCCGACCTCTGCTCTAGGTACAGTGGGATCTTCCAGCCACCGTCACCTTAGGAAGAATCCTAGAGAATATGGTCACTAAGGTTACCAACAGAAACAAATATACCTGGGGGAACAGTCTACGATCCGATACGCACGCAAGGGCAGAGTAGCAAGCTCAATCCCCTTGAAGGCTCCTCGACATAAACTGAGGTTTACCAACAAGTGACCCCAGGCTCCTCGACAATGGTTAATCCGAGGTTTACCGTTTGTAATACGTGAATATCTGGCGTCGTTCCCAATGAGGAAGGATTGATTCCCACACTGTTTCGGACACGATCTCATGCTTCTCCTTTAAGAGGAGCTTTCCCAGAGCATAGATGCAACAATTGGATTTCTCTCCTACAGCAAGATACAACTACTTGTTTGTTTTACTATCTTGGAGAGTTAAGTACTCCCTACTCCAAGACACTAGCCTAAGCTATGTTGGTGTAATAGAGCCCTAGAAATAAAAAGATTTCTAGATTAATTTTACTTTAAATGTTATTTTTATTGGTTTTTGATTAAGTCAAGAGGTGCGGAGATGAAACTCGTGGTGTGAAGACTCGACTTAAAATCACTAAAAAGATGCACTTAAGATGATTAAACAATATTTTCTCTTCAATGAAATTCTAGCTAGGAAAGAGTTTGAGAATGCAAATGCGTGTAAACAAAAATCTTTCTTAACAAACAAATTTAAAGAAGATTTTTTTGTTCCAATGCACTCAAAACGAGACAACTAGTTATTTGCACAAGAATTTCTTTTTTCATTCAAATGCTCAAATGCTACCAAAACAAATTTTTTTTTCAAAAGAGATTTTTGTTATTTTTATAAAAACACTCAAAACTATAATTAAAGTAAATCTTAAGAAAACTAAAGCAAATCTTGAGAAACTATGAATAAAGAAAATCTTAAGATCTACAAACTATAAAAAACTACTTGAAGTAAAAGCTTACAAAATGTTTTTGTTTTTTCAAGGATGTTTTACTTGGCAATAAGCAAACCAAGGACTAACTTGTCCAGAATCACAAATCAGTCAAAAACAAATGATCTTTTGTTCTTTTTTGTAAAAATGAAATCCAAACTTTTAACACAAGCTTTTCGAAATTTTGGAAAGAGAAAACTCGAGATGGATTCCTCAACAAGGGTTGATTTTACAAATGGTCAGACTCATAAGAAGGCCAGTAAAAACCAAGGTGATTTGAGGCTTCTACGCTTCTAAGCTCTGAGATACTACACAACCAAAATGAAAATCAAGACCAGCAACCAAAACTTCTAGGAATTTCACCTAAAACCCTAACACCAATGAAATTGGACCAAGGAAAGTTTCTGACAAGTCACAAGCAGGGCTGGGCAGAGGATAACAACATCTAAACCAAAATAAAACTAATTGAAAGAGTAAAAATCAAGTTTTTCAAAAATTTAGCAGGGTCCGCAGGCTCAGAGTTTGCACAGGTGCGTGCCCGCTCTGTGTACAAAGTAAAAGTGCGTAGAGGTACGCACTATGGTACAAGCACAGGTCGCGGACTTCTCCTAAAGTTATGAAAAGCCAAAACAAACCGAGATCCACTAAATCCACTCAGCTCCACCCACAACAAGCCAAAAACAGAAACAAAAAGGAAAGTTTCTCAGGTCAAAGTGAAAACAAGGAAAACAATCAAGTCCCCAGTGGAGTCGCCATTTTGTCACGCGGAATGAGTCGAGGTTGCAGACAAGATCGACCTTCCTACTATCTACTGATATCTAGTGACAAACAAGCCAATCAAAAACTATCTTTCTCTAAATATGCGAGTAAAATAAAGGCAAACAAGTGTTTTAGGCCTACCTTGGGTCCAATGCAAGTTTGTAGAAGCCTTGCTCCCTTGCTCCAAATGAGCTTCCTTGAAGTGTAATTCTCCAAAGAAAAACAAGCAAACCAAATTAAATAGCACCTGAAAAGCCAATATCATAATGATCAAGGAGATTATGAAACAAACCATAAGACAAATTGTTGAGAAAAATGAATCTGATTGTATTAATTCAAATGAAGAAGAACTTTACAACTTGTTCCTTGATGCTGTACAAGCTCCTCCTAGGGCCCGACAAGAAGTCTCCTCTACTTTGACAAGCTTCACTCACTTCCCAATGAAACCAAAAGGTATGTGATCTCTCCTCTCAAGTTTAACGAGGAAGTCCCAATTCCATCAACATTTACCCTCAAAATGTTCAGCTTCTAACCTCCCTAGCAACTGACCCAATGCCTTAATTTATAGTGCAGTGGAGGGAAGTTACTAGGTCCTCCTTCAAAGGGATAAAACCCTCCTTCAAAGGGATATCTCCTCCTATCAAGGGATTAGCTCCTTCTCTTTTGGGATGCAAGAACCACCTTGGAGAGAACAATCCACATCAAAATCCTTCTAGAAACATCTAGAATTTACCCAAAAGTGAGTTTTTTAGGATAAACTTGCGCCTTTTTGACTTTCACAGGGGTACGCACCCACCCCTTTACAGACAGAGCGTGCAGATACGCAGGTATTATGAACAAAGGGTGCAGGTCCGTAGGTAAAAGTAGGAGAAAGTGCGGAACCAGAGTAATATTGATTTTCAAAGTCTTTCTCTCTTTTGCAAAGGTTGACATGAAGAGCTAAGGTCTGAGACTTGCTTAGGAGGCTAGTATAGGTGATGATAGACCCATACTGACTACAAATAATCATGGTGACGATATTTTTGTGTAACAAGGGTTTTGCAACATTTTGTGGGATTCTTATGGTAATGTGTCTTGGCATTGTTTCTTCCTTCGTTATTTAGTTTCCCTTATGTGTATATGTGCCAACACCTATTTCTTTCTTCATAACTAATTGAATCAAGATAAATAGGTGGAATCCATTGATATTCAGTGCTTTGCCTTGAGGATACATTTAGTTTTTAATGTTTTCTTTTGTTTGAAGAGGACCGATGAAACTTGCATGCCCTCTCCAACTCCTCATTGGTCTTAGACTTACCATCACACCCAATTCAAAGTGCAAAAACACCTACCTACCTTGCCCCACAGAACCTCCTGCTAATCTGAGTTGATTTCCTGGACCCAAAGCTACCTTCTTCTTTTGATCCAGCAACCAACCATCAAAATCAAACAAAATCCTATGACCTAATATACCTAGCCTAAAATCATCATTTATTTTCAGTCATCTCAAGCCCTAGTTGCCATATTCTGATTGAGATTGACAAGGAGAGAGCCCTCTCCCGACCTAGTAGGACTAGCTACCACGTTAAGCATGGTTTGATGTTACCCTAGACCTGCCTTTCTTCAGCCTGAGGTTAGGCACTAACAGATCAGACACCCTATGATACCATTTTGAGTTTCCATGATCTTGGGTCTAGGATAGAATCTTAGAATCTTCGACGCTACTAAACCACGAATCTCAACAAAATTTACTTTGCATAGTGGAAAACAAATAGCAGTAATTTACACATGCACAAGTAGAGACAAAGTTTTAACAAAAATATTGTACAAATATGTGCAACCCAATATTCATTATATTAAACCAATCTGAATAATACAACAATCTATGGAATCAACCCTACACTAAATCACACCTACCTTCTCATTTTTAAGATCTTCGTGAGCTTTCACCTATGAACCTTAAGTTTAGTGCCTTATAGCACCTCGAACGATGGAATAGAAGGCGTTGCAATAGGAGGTAAAATCCATCCCCCTTCACCTTTGTCAAGACCTCTAGAGACGCCTATAATTTATGCCCCTCCTTTGACTCAACATGATTTTTTTGTCGACTTCCTTTACAAACCCTCCCTTCAAGGGCATCCTCATAGGAAGAGATTGTGCTAGAAATATTATGACAAAATATGGGGCACATCATCTCTTTGCAGGGTCTCAAGGGGCGGGTATTGGAAAATAAGCGTCTTATCCTCTATAGCCCTTAATACCTTCTCAATGCATAAGTGAAACAACACAGTGATAACTAGAACCAAATATAGATCTTAGCATTCAAGGCCAAAATCAAATATAAAGAATCATACCATGGATTAAGAATTGGCATTTGGTTTTGGTAAAATCGAGGACCTCCTTTCAAGATCATGACCTTGCTTTTAGCATTATGAAAAGGAAGGTTTAAAACCCACATTAAAAAGGGGATATTTGCACCTTACCCTTTGTAACCTTTGCGCATGACAAATCTATCTAATAGACTATTAAGGATATGTTAGGTCTTGGAATGATAGAGTACCCAATCAATGCTTTTGAGAGGCAAACTCCCTAGCTCCAACTAAAACTTAGTCCTATTGAAGAGGTAACTTGAAATTTTTTGCTAATAGGATACATTTCTCCTTTCTTTTGATTGATTTACAACAAAATTCAATGCCTCTTCTTTGTTATCTCCCTCTTCCATTCCCCAACAAACAATCATTAATCTTATATCATAAACACTCTATATAGATAAGAATTGGAATCATTTCCCTCAACTCATGGGGAACCTTTACACCTCAACCCATGCAAATGGACCAAAGTCCATGGTACAACCCATCACACTCTAAGATGGTTCTAATTGTCTCCTCAAAACTAGGGCATAAGACACCTTATAATGCAAAATGGTCAAGCCATCTGAAACTTGTGTGGGATATTTTCCTTCATGGAACACGTTCTAGCTAGTGGTCATCAAACATAATTCACTAACACCAATAACACACAACAAAAGTCCAAGATACTCGTAATATGTGGCCCACACCCAAGGCACTTAGACTACACCTCCATAAAATGCACCTTCAACTTTGGATGTCCAAAAATAGTAATATCCTAACCTAATATGGCATACTTTTTAGAGTTGTGTACTTCACTCCTTATCAAATCCTTGCACCTCCTTAACATTCCATGAGAAATCTACTCTAATGGTCACCTTCAAAGTTCCAACACCTTTTGCAACATGCAAAACCACCTATATATGTTGCAACAACCTTATCAACTTCTTTAGTGGGTTGCACATATATTTCACATTTCTTCTTCGCCTTGCAAAGTGGTAGTGCAAGGAGAGGGTATCAACTTCAATCAAGGAATGTTCACTTAGTACCACTTCCAAGTTTCCTTCCCACAACTTTTCAAATGTCTTAAGTTAGCTTCACAACTTCTCATGGTGCATAACTTGCTTGTCTACACCTCTAAGTGAGACCACAACCCCCCAACCCCTCTAACTGTTCCACATCTTCAACCCTTGTTAGAGACTTTTTGGACGTGCACCCATGCCTCAAGTAGATCAGAACACTAGAATCCCAAATGTGCATGCTCGTTCCATATTTTAATGCCTCACTGAAACCACATTATAACACTGCTTAAAATGAAATGTTTACATCTTAAGGAAAAACACCTACTTTTCTTATGACAGCCTAAACTATGCGAGTGACTTTGAAAGGACTCCATTTTCTCAAGATAAAAAAGTAGGGTCTTACAAACCCATTCACACAACAATTTGAATATATTTAACCTAAAGAAGGGTACTACCCTACTCCTTCCAAATTTTTCATATAATTTTGAAGAAACTAACACTTGTTTTTAATTATTAAATCCTTACTATAGACTCTCTTTTGTTGGCACCCACCTAATACACAAGAACACTTAAATATTTTCAATACAAACAGGTTGAAAACAAATGTTTCGTTCTTACACTTATATTTTTTCAATACAAAAAATGTGATTCCTTCTAATAACATTCAAATTCCATAAATACAATATATCTACCTTCATAAACCTTAACAACAAAGTAACATTCAAATTCCAAAAATATAATATATCTACCTCTATAAACTTTAACAACAAAATTATTACATAAAAATGCTAATCTTAAAATTATATTCCAAAAATATAATATATCTTCCTCCATAAGCTTTAACAACAAAATTATTACATAAAAATACTAATCTTAAAATTAGATTAAAATTTTGATGATAAATACACCAAATATACCATAAATGCTTTCAAACCCCACCAAAAACATGCATGAGGGCACTAGTTTCTCAAATGAAGCTAAAAACTTAGTATGCAAGTGAAAATAAAATAATGTGTTTAAATGAATATTTAAACTTAGTATGAAAGTGAAAATAAAATAATGTATTTAACTGAATATTTATTATTATTTAGGAAGGAAAATTTTGGCATATTTAAAGAAATTAAGCATTAATTTTGTTTTACAAAACCCCTCCAAACCTTATCCTCACTTATGATTAGAACACGTAGTGTTTGTTCACTTTTCACAGGTGGGAGCGAAAATGAGGTTTTAGAGAGTTGTGAATGAGGGTTTTACCAGTAGCAAACCCAGTATCAAACCCCCCCTTTGATCTTCTGTCCATTGATAGTGGCAAGGTATGTTTTATTTTTAACTTCACTGTGTTTTCCCTCATTTTTAGTCTTCTACATAGAGAGTAGTATACACAGCTTGGGTCTCTAGTTCAATATCCACTATTTTTTTGCATCACACTTGTATGTTTAGGAGTTGATCTATGTGTTTCATTTTGTTACTATTTGCAGGCATGGCATTGGCATTTGATGAGTTTGAGAGGCCATTTATCATAGTAAAGGAGAAAGAGCAGAAAAACTGAGCAGAAAACTCGAATGAAAAACTTAGATGCTCATAAGGCCAACATTGTTGCTTCCAGAGCCATCTCGAGAATCCTCTTCACCTTAATCGTCTCCAAGGGAATTAGAAAGATGCTCCAGAACCCGACACTGATGTCACCATTAGTAAGCTCCTATTCCACTTAATTGTTCTCTATTTTTGGATCTATGAAACATATTAAATTATGAAAATAAGTAGATTTACTTCAAAAACATATGATTTATAAATAAAAATTACTTTAAAAAGTTTTGTAGATATTTTGCAAGGAGTGAAATAACCAAAAAATTCTATGATATGCTCACTCTTTCTCACACAATGCAAGGCTTGCGAGGCCCACTGAGTTCCTACAGACAGAAAAAAAAGAAAAATATAAACAAAACAAAAGACCATCATTAAGAGTAGCTTCTACTGATGCTAGATCTTGGTACCACAATATTGCTCTGAATGTCACTGCTTCATCATCCTTTGGCAAGGATGGCACATGTGGATCAACTACATTTAAGGATCTTGCACAACCTATAATAGAAGGCAAGTGCCTTCCTGTATTGTAATAATCGGGGTTGTATTTTGTATCTAAATCATTATTCTAGTATATAATATCATTCAGGTTAGGTTTCTCAATCACTTCCTCATCAAGATTTACTGAACCAGATTTCTAGGTAAAAGGAAAACTCCCACCTCTCCACTCCTTGATTTGTGGTTTTTGTTCAAAACTCCCACTGTTCCACTCCTCCTTGATTTGTGTATTGTTTTCAATACTACCACACATCACTCCTCCTTGGCTTGTGGATTCTATTCAAAATTTTGAACCATCCACTCCTCCATGACTTGTGGTTTCTGCTCAGTAGTAAATTCTGAATATTGGTAAGAATTCCCTCTATTTTTCTTCCTTTCTGTAAATTTTCCTCCCAATATAGTTCTGTATGATCCCTGTAATTGCAACCCAACTAGTTATCTTTCATCAACATTGGTGCACATTTTTGAGAATTCCAATATGAAAGGTTAGAGTTCTTCTATGGTATCTTCCATGAACCTTTCCTTATAGTTTTTATTTGATGGTTTACCTCAAATAGGAGGCTTTCTATGAGCATCACCATTCACACTATTTGGTTTAGAAGTGTGTCGAAACTAGTTAAGGGTGATTTCAACATCTTCATCATTGTTATCTATTTTAATCAGGTCTACCATCTCCCTTGCAGCTAAAACTTGGAAACCCCGTCCTGGAATAGATTCCTTGACATTGTTTGCACTTAAATTTGTATTTACCGTAGGAAGATCATCATCAATAAATTTACTATATTTTTTATAATTCCTCTCAACATCTAATGAATTCACAGTGGAAATATGTGTGACAACATTATTTCCCATGTTTGTTGAGGGAATCTAGTCTGATGCCAAAACTAAGCCATCTCTCTGTTGGGGCCTTTCAGACTCAACAAGATACACAGTTCCCAACTCATCAAGGCCTGACACACTTTCCAACTCTTGAAAAATATCTGACGATGAACTTGGGGTACTTTCGCTTAGTTGTTCTGATTTTAAGCTCTCACATGAATTTAGATTCATGCTCTCTCATAGGAAGATATCTAGCATTTTAGATAGAAGAATATGATTAGTCCCTTCGACACGGTGATCTTTCTGCATATAGGGATCAAAATTGATATGGAAGTTGGATGAGTCTAAACCCTTTGAAGGTGTGCCAATGTTTAGCTATTGTTCCTCGTTAGTATCTTCTTGCGAATCCTTTTCCTTGGCTAGGCGAAGATGGGGGACTTTGCTAAGATTTGAAAGAATTCATTGACTTCCATGTCTAAGTCCATTAGAGCTCTTGTATCGCCAATAATATTTCAGAATAATCTTGTGTGATTAATCTTTCAGAAATGCTTCAGAATAGTCCTAAAACATTGCAATGAAATAATACGCGATCAAGCCTTGAAATGACAGGTGAGAGAGTCTTACTCTGGTTTTGGTTCAAGTTATGCTTAGTCTTAAGGATGTAGGAGTATTATGAGATCAAAAGCCCACATTTATGTCACAGTGATCTATTGTTGAAGGACCAAGAAGGGCCTCAGGAAGAAGTGCGAGAAGCCTTAGAATAATTCCATAGAGGTCAATCATTAGCCATTCAGATAGAGGAAAATACTCCAGTGAAGAATGTAGATGAGTTCAGCCACAGATCAAATCATGGTTCATGCCTCATGTGGTTTGAATACCCTCCTCTTCTAGGGGTAAAATAATCTGATACAAAGGCTGGTCTTGTGTCTCAAATAACCCAAAGAATAGCCCTTAGGGCCAAGGCTCAAATAGCCACAATGCTCAAGTGAATAGTGCCAAAGAATGTCCAAACGAATCCTTAGTCAACAATCCTCAAATTTGCATGTAGTATACCTTGGAACACTGTGTAACTAACCTCAGGTTAGCCTCAGAAGGGTTTCCAACCAATGAAATCTTCATATACCATTGACCCTTTTTCCTTAACCAACCAGTGAAATCTTCTTTTTTGGTCTCATATCAAGGACAAACTTAGGTTAAATATAAATAATTGAAGAAATTTTAGCTTCAACTGAATTAATGCTACCATCAACTTAGCATTAATTCTGAAACATTTTATGTTAAGAAAGCACTTTCCATAATATAGTATACTCCTTTGTAAAAATGTAAACACCTTTGGGATATGTAAACACATGTCTGGCATATGTGTCAACACTTTTGCATGGTCTGATGTGTTATCCATTTTATGTTAGCCTATATTTGTTTCTACACATTATTCTTTAAGCTTTCGTCTCCTCAGATCTTGCCTTTGTTTCGTTCAGTTAAGAGAAGGTGCAAAGATATGGGACTATCGTTGTTAGTGCCTGGGCTTTCTTGTCTCAACATCAAAGCAATTCAATGTTGATTTCATGGACTTGATTTATGCGAAGAAATTGCACCAACATCCACAATCAAAGAGGAAATTTTGGTCATGGCCATAGCTTTCCTCAAGCCTTCCAAGGGTTTTCATGTAATTAACATGTTTCAAAGCAGCACCTATTCCAGGAAACAAATTGGTAAGGAGGATTTAAAAGTCCATTTGTCATATTATTGCATATCTTATTTCAAATTGAAAACCAAAAACATCACTATAATTAGCTATTATTGGGCCTTGGCTAATATTTGCTAAGTCATTAAAGTGAATGCACCTCTTAATACAATATTTCATTATCTTGTGACAAGCAACATCCGCAGGTCTCTTCCCTAACGTGCTAAGGAATATATCTATGTCTGGCACCTGTGGTGCATTACCTTAGGTATTTTTATGTACCTCATCCCTCAGCCTACATTCTGTGATTTTAAGTCCCAATTACCTGGAAATAAAGGTTTACCATGTGTTATAGACATATTTGGGCACATCAACCCCAAACTTATATGTCGATGTATTAGGGATCATCAACCCCTAAAAGATTTGTTTCATATGCTAAAGGAACATAGTCATCTGAATACATCATTCCCCAAAAGTTCCATCTGAGAAATCATACAAAAATTGACTAAATTGAACCATACTAACTGCTCCACTGACAAAGTGTGATGCATACTGAGTGGTACACTGCTAGGGTGCAATGCATACTGATTAGGCCTTCTATAGGGTGCGATGGGCGAGGATGGACAAATGTCCAAGAGAGTTTGCTAGGTGGTTTCTCATGGAATCTTCTAGAAATTTCTCCTGTGCCACTTGCCTCTCTGAATTCGCCCAAGGATGAGTAAGGGATCTAAGAAGATCTCCAATCCCTTCTCTTATGGAATCAACTGTAACAAGTGGAATGACACTAATCAAACCCCATGGATGATTCACACCCTTGCACACAACTATAAATGGATCCCTCTTCTAAGAGATCTAGAGGCTGGAATATTGTGAATTGCAAGGAAGTGCTGATAGTTTGTAATTGAGGAAAGACTATTGTATTGTTGGAGTGATCTTGCTATTTCATGAGGTGAAGAAGGATTGAAGCTGGAGGATGATGTTGGATCAGACAATTGGGTTGTAATTCTCCCTTCTATTAATAAAGTTCTTCAATTTTTCTTCTATATGATTGTGCGATTGTGAATTTTATCATTTGTGAATGCTATCATTTGTTCATTATATATCTGATTCTGTAATGTTTATGTTGTAATAGATCATGATGCTTTGGCGGTTCTTTGTTGATGTACTTGTTTAGGTACTCTCTAAGCATGTTAAGTACGGGGAGGAGTTGCAGGGTCTGTTAAAGGGGAGAGAGAGCAAGCAAGTGATTAAGCGGAAGTTCCAGGATGGTTCCATTATCTTTCTCTTATCTGTTACACATAGAAGAAATCATTGAATTGCTTTAAACTGTTGTATCTAGGGTAGCTGCCATACCTAGAGGGCTAGCATTCTTTAGGAATACTAGTTTTCCCAGAAACAAATTGGCAACTCCGCTGGGGAATGAACAGATGTTTGTTTGTTATTTTTGTTTGTTTTATGTTCAATTTGATAAACTATAGACAAAGTCCGAAGTCAGCCAGGTAGCTTTCGAACTACTCTTGCTCTGTAATTGCATAGTAGATGAATGTTGCTTCAGTCAATATCTGGTTTAGTTTATAAATTGAACATTTGACTTACAAGCACATCTAAATGCCCTTTTGGTAGCTCAGTAACCTCTCAAGACATTCCACTATACTTTGCTCTTTATTGATCATCAACACTCAAATTAACTCATTGAAAACAACTGCACATCTGAGCCAAAACCCATTTTAGTTGTGCTCCCTGGACCATTGCACTGTCTTCCACTGTAACTCAGTATGCATTGCACCTCCCGAGTGTAGTAAGTGTGATGTATCTCTATTTCTGTGAAGCCTAGATACGATGACTGACTGAACTCTTTTTCCATTCTAGAAATTGAGGGTTTTTGACCTTGTTTTCAGTTTTGTTTAGTTGTTTTGCTGCATATGAACAGTGCCTCTTTACTGAAGCTTACTTGCATCACATATATCAGCCTCAATTACATTAGGATTAGTGAATGTTTTTTTGTATTTGTTCATCATTTATAATCCTTTGTTGAAAATTTGTTTAAATCGATTTGTCGCTTTGATACAAAAAGTGTCGTAATTGTCATTTTGTGTCGAAAAGAGAAGTGTCATGAATTCTTCCTTCCCTTGATAATCGATTGAAATTTTCTTCATATATTTGGTTTGATTTTTTTATATTCGAAGTGTCGAAATCATTTTTATTCAAAATTGAAAAGTGTCGTTGAGTCTTCCTTTCTCTTTTGAAGAAGAAATTGTCAAAAATTGTCATTTTGAGTGAAATATTTCAGATCTTTGTTGCATTTAGTTTTCCTTTTTGGCATTTTTCACATTAAGGAGAATGAAAACAAATACATGCATTTGCATTTAGCATTTTTTGGTTTGTGTGCAAAAATATGATTTAGGGAAATGCACTAGTGTGTGCTCTTTTCTCTTTGCCTAATAGCACTGTAATTTTCTTTCCCTAGTAGCTAGGATTTTCATTGCTCAAAATAAACAAAGATTGTTTATCATTGTAGATTGCAATTTAGGAATTTCAAATCATCATTACACGGTGAACCATTGAAAGGAAAACTATAAAAAAATCGACCTTAAAATAAATTTCAATGAACCTAACAATGCTTTGGAACTTAATGCAACATATCTAGAGGTTTAGGCTAGAGACGTGTTCGAGCGTCATTAAAACTAGTGGCTATCATTTTCATTGAAGGTTGGGTGATTCCTCCTCCTTGATACAACAAGTGCTAGCACGGACTTATGCTCCTCGTACCGTCACGTATATATTGGGAGACCACAATAGGATTAAATCCTTTATCCATAGGAAACCGAGTATGCTGCCTTATTGATCGCAATGCACTGAACACAACATTCGGGAAGATTGGCTGCCATACATAAGTCCTTGGTAATTTCTTTTTAATTTATCACTGAGGTGTATATTGCAATTTTGTGATTGGTTTGGTAATCCCTCTGTTTAGATTTTCTAGAGTAGTCACTTTCATTCCTTTTCAACTCTTTAAAAGGAAAGATCCATCTGAGCACTTGTCCTTTTAGGCTCATTAAAAATCGAAGGAGACTAGAGTCATCTTTAGCTTTTTTTCGACTCTTAAAAATTGAAAAAGAAAAGTTGTGTCCAAGCGTCATTAAAATTAATTGAATTTGGAATAACATCCCTATTCGTTAGTTGATCTTAGATTGAGATATATGGAGACAAATATGGATTCCACCAATCAAGGCATCCCTTTTGAAGGGAATCCCTTTCCTTTTCCTTCTTTCGGAAATATTGGTGCTCCTTATATAGCTACATTATCCCTTCCGATACTTACCATTGGCTTGCTAGTATGGCTATTTTCAACCTCTTTGGTTCAAAATGGGGGTACACCTTCAACTGGACAAAATCAACCTTTGGTTGATCTTGAAGTTAACCCTTTGCCTTCTTCCTCGTTTGTTTCTCCCTCCCCTTCTTCGTCTTCGCTTGGTGAAAGTAGTGATACTAGTAACCAGGTGGCTGAGAAGAAGAAGAAAGGGAAGGAGAAGAAGAAGAAGCCAATTCAGCAAGGGGGCAACCAAGCAACCATTGCTTTGAATGCATCATATGATGAAAATCCGTCCATTAAACTTCCCAAAGCTAAATATCCATGCATAATTTGTGTGGGAGACCATTTTCATTGAGATTGTCCTTACTTTCCTTGGATCTTGAATGAATGGTCTTCCCTTTCACACCATCCGGTGTCATCAACCTTTGGAGATCATGTTGGTAACACACCATCAACTAGTGATAGTAAAGTTCATGGACAGAAGGGAAAGGTTAGGATTCCATGTAGGATATGTGAAGGTAATCATTCCCTTCACCTTTGTTCCTTTTTGGATGAAGCCAAAAGAGTTTTGGATAACTGTCCTGCTTCACTGCAACAACTTCCATATGGTTGCAAGAAACTCTCCCTAAGTCCTTCACTAGTTGAAAAACCGACTGACTTAAATCAACCGTCGGTCGAAACCACTCTCCTTGAAAGTGAATCTTATGAGTCTATACCCGACCAAAGTCAATAGGTTGAGGTAACAGTTGACCCAATTTCATCTTCAGCCAATCGTACCTTTCCTGAAGAGAGTGAAAATGATACCGTTCAAGTTCTTTTCGTTACTTCGTATTCTAATGACCTTGGGGCAATCTACCTATTCCATCAAGACAGGAGGAAAACCCTCCAGTTCTTTTAACTCAAGGGGTCAATTCTCCTATTTCTTCGGTACCCCCTCCATGTATTCTAGTCACTTCCTTTGATTGAAATCGACTAGAAAGATCCAGCTTCCTTCTTATGTACCTTTCTAGATCATAGTACAAGTTTGTAAAATGATCATGTCTGGCACTATTATAGATGAAGGTGCATCAGTGAGTTCCTTTCCTCAACTACTTGGAAAGCGCTTGGTTTGCCACCGCTTGTTCATGTTACATAGAATCTATTGGACTTTAACAGAAGAATCAATCGACCATTAAGGATCCTTCCTAAGTTACCTATTACTTTCTGAGGGAAAATCGTTCATCTAAACATGATGGTAGTCTGAGGACCTTTAGACTACAGTTTACTTCTTGGGAGAGACTATGTTTGTAACATGGAAGCTATTGTTTCAACACTCTTCCGAGTGATGTGTTTCCCGCATGAAGGCAAGATTGTCACCGTTGACCAACTTTCATTTCCTGGTCCAAACATAGCTCCAAGTCAATCATCATCCCTAAATGGTCCATTTACATCAATGATATCACTTGAACCTTCATTCCATCCACTTGATAACCATTAGTAGTCTGGTGAGTGTAGTGAAGCTTGGGGGGCATGCACCTAGTTGTAAAGATAAGTTTTCTTGTAGGTTATGTGATTGGTCTATCACACCATTCACCTATGTCTATCTGAACGAAGCCAAAGAAATGTTGGATAATTGTCCTACTTCGCCGCAGTGACTTCAATCTGGTTATAGGAGACTCTCATCCTGCTTCACCGCAGTGACTCCCATCTGGTTACAAGAGACTCTCCCTTTCATCATGCTGGGGGCATGCAAATCATTTTTTCAAGCATAGTTTTTCATTTCGAGCTTGTGTAAAAATGAAACTAAATCCAAGCATAGTTTTTCATTTCGAGCTTATGTAAAAATGAAACTAAATCCAAGCATAGTTTTTCATTTCGAGCTTGTGTAAAAATGAAACTGAATTCAAGCATAGTTTTTCATTTCAAGCTTGTGTAAAAATGAAATTGAATCCAAGCATAGTTTTTTCATTTCAAGCTTCTATAAAAATGAAACAGAATCCAAGCATAGTTCCCCATGGTTCAATCTTGTCAAAAAATGAATCCATTTACAAGTAATTAACCTTTGTGATTGCCATTCTGTCAGCCTTTTGAACCTTGGTTGTGTACATCCCATCACCACCATCCCTTTGGCCAATCATACGCTTCCACTTGGTTGTTTTACCCTTTTTGAGGAGCAGTCGCAATGAGTGGTCTTATTAGCCAGCCTCTTCACAAAAATCAACATGTTTTGAGAAGTTCCAAAATCACCAAAACCAGTTGCTACCCTCAACACCACTCATTCCTCAAAATAGAGTCCTCTTTAAACCCTTTTTAGACTCGTTAAATATGAAAAGATTGTCGAGCACTTGCCTTTTCCAGCTCGTTAAAGCATTGGAAATGTCATCCCTCCTGTATTATTTTATCCTTTTTCGGACTTGAGGGATTATTTTACGAAAAATAACTTATGGAGTTTTTCTTTTCGTCCCTTTTCAAACTCTCTAAAAATGAAAAGGACTGAGTTATCCTTGTCATTAAACTCATTAAAACAATAGCGACAAACTTGTCCATCTAGACGAGACCAAGTTTCACTGTCGCTAGACTCGTTAAAACATTAAATAGCGACAGGTTTGCCTGAAGGGTTAATTATAGAACAAGCATATGTTATCCTCCTCAAGCTTGACAAAAATAAAGAGGTACTGGTCAGCAATGACTGGGGAAAAGGGAAGAAAACTTGAAGAATTTATGGTAGCAAGTCGCTCTTGAACATGACACTTTCACTCCATCACCATTATTGAGTTGGGTTGGTTATTCTGTTCACCGGTCATCTCACCATTGGTCTTTCACACCATCCATCTTTTGGGGTTAAAGCTACCAATTCATCTCAGTGTCACCGACATGTTCAAGAGAAGTCATCGAGTTGAGAAACCACCATCTAGCTAATGTCTCATCCACTGCAATACCTCAAACCTTCATGACCTCCATTCTTGAACCTTGTGTCGTTAGTTCATTTTTCACCTCCAGAGATCATTTGATTTGTTTTGTGTCGTAGATGTGGGATACATCAAGGCCCTCCTAGGATGATTCGGTTCTTGTCGACATCAGCTCATTATCCAAGAAGTTGACTTACAAACAACCCTTTCAGTGCTTTGAAGCTTGCATACATCAATGTAAAGTTTCTCACTTCTGGCGATAGGTTGACATCAATGGCCTTCGACCAAAAGATTTTGCGTGGTGTTCGACATCGGCTCATATATTCACACTATGTGAATTGTACTGTAGTACCTTGAGGGTCATTATCATTATTGGTGATTCCTCTCGTGTCTGTTAACAGCTTACATCATTGGCTGGTAATCAGGCGATGTCTTTCCATGTTCGATTTCAGAACATCTCTTCACATGGATTGACTTGTACATTAGGTGAAGATTGAACGAGTTTGAAGACCTCGGATCTAGTTTCGTCCATCCGAGCTGTGATATATTCAGGGATATAAAAACATCAAATGTACAAAGGCTTTGCACAAATGGTCATCCTAACCATGGATGATGACTCTATATCTGAAGAATCACCAACCTGTATTTGCAGACGACTATCTGATCTATGTACATGAAATGAATTTATAAAGCTAAGCATGGGAATGCCTCCCTTAGCTAGATCATTAAAATTGTGTTATGATGATGTATTGTATTGTAACTTATGCAAGTCACCTTCCAGTTCGAAACTTCAGATCCTCATGATAAAGCATTTCACCCGACATCAATATTTACGACTTCATGCTTTAAGGGGCAACTGTTATAGACATATTTGGGCACATCAACCCAAAACTTATATGTCAATTTATTAGGGCTCATCAACCCCTAAAAGAGTTGTTTCATACCCTAAAGGAACATAATCATCTAAGTACATCATTCCCCAAAAGTTCCATCTGAGAAACCATCCAGAAATTGCCTAAATTGAACCATACTGACTGCTCCACTGACAAAGTACGATGCATACTAAGTGGTACACTGCCAGGGTGCGATGCATACTGACTAGGCCTTCTATAGGGTGGGATGGGCAAGGATGGACAAATGTCCGAGATAGTTTGCTAGGTGGTTGCTCATGGAATCTTCTAGAAACTTCTCCTGTGCCACTTGCCTCTCTGAATTCGCCCAAGGATGAGTAAGGGATCTAAGAAGATCTCAAATCCATTCTCTTATGGAATCAACTGTAACAAGTGGAATAACACTAATCAAATCCCATGGATGAATCACATCCTTACACACATCTATAAATGGATCCCTCATCTAAGCGATCTAGAGACTAGAATATTGTGAATTGCAAGGAAGTGCTGATAGTTTGTAGTTGAGGAAAGAGCATTGTATTGTTGGAGTGATCTTGTTATTTCATGAGGTGAAGAAGGATTGAAGCTGGGAGGGTGATGCTGGATCAGACAACTGGGTTGTAATTCTCCCTTCTATTAATAAAGTTCTTCAAATTTTCTTCCATATGATTGTGCAATTTTGAATGTTATCATTTGTGAATGCTATCATTTTTTCATTATACATCTGATTTTGTAATGTTTATGTTGTAATAGATCATGACACTTTGATGGTTCTTTTTTGCTATACTTGTGTAGGTACTCTCCAAGCGTGTTAAGTATGGGGAGGAGTTACAGGATCTGTCAAAGGGGAGAGAGAGCAAGCAAGGGATTAAGCAGAAGTTCTAGGTTGGTTCCATTATCTTTCTCTTATTTGTTACACATAGAAGAAATCATTGATTTGCTTTAAACTGTTGTTTCTAAGGTAGCTGCCAAACCTAGAGGGCTAGCATTCTTTAGGAATACTAGTTTTCCCAGAAACACCATGAAAGGAAGAACATAAACAATGTTCATTTTGGTAGCTTGTGCCTCCACATATCACCTAATGCAACTAGATTCAGACCTAGAATGACTAAAACAATGCAAAGGATACACCCACTCAAATCTAAATTCTTTACGCAGAGAACACTCAAGGTTATTTATTCCCAAATAGTTAATTAACAAGTTTCTGTAAAATAGTACCAATGTTTTTCATTTTAAGTCAGATTACTGAGAATTACGAGAGTTTATAACCAATCAACAGCAATGATATTTTTCTTAAGTGTTCACATGTCAATAACACAAATGTGTGTACATGTATGTTTCTTCATCTATTTACAGTAGATTTATTACCTTGATTAAGTAGTGAAACATCTGATGTGTCCTTGCCACTTATAAAGCTCCACCTATATAGCTCAACATTGTATCAATCAAAGTTCTAATTCCAAATATTTTATGCAAAATGGAACACTTTTCAGTTTAGTAGTCTTTGATTTTATGCATCCCTGAAATTGGTTTCTAGTGGGTCTGGAGCGCATTTCTGGAAACCAAAAACCACCCTGGAAATATTTTTAGGATGTTGTGTATCTTTTACATTCAAAAAAATATTTTAAAAATGTCCCAAAAATTTCCCACTAACCCTAACATATCAAAACAAAAGCCTTGATGGTAAAAAAACTATCACAAAGGAGAGGGCAAACTTGTGCCCTTACAAAATACTAAATAGAGAAGAAAACCGACCAAATAAAGCACTTTAACAGGGTTTATTGGGAAACCTTTCCACAACAAGAGGAAAAAAGTCACATTCCCACAATTCAGCCTTTCCCTAATAATTGTCTTCCTTTGCTCATATACCCTCCAATAATGTGGGTAAGTGGGAAACATGTCATATCCCTTCTTCAGTAATATAGTGTAGTATTAACACCGAGTCAGCTAGGCTATACCATATTTTTAATGTTTTAACCATTAAATGACATTTAAGTACACCATCAAGTCCCTTATCACTCAAACATTGACGATGCAGGACCTATGCAACAACTTAGACCTTTAAAAAGGGGCCAAAATCAATGAATTCATCCCCCTTAAGGTAAATGCCCTAATTTTTCACCTGCAACTAGTTGCCACAAAAATCACTGGTTTTTCTTCTAGTGAAGATGCAGAACCTATGCAACAGCTTAAAACTTAAAAAAATAGCCAAAATGAGTAAGTTCAGTCCCTTTAGTGTCAATATACTAAGTTTCACTTGCCACCAACTGCCAACAAGGTCACTGGTTTTGCATCCAAAGCACTATGGCCCACACTCGGAAAGCCTCAAAAAATTTCACCTATCACCAGCTTCCACCAAGGTCACTAGTTTTTCTTCCAAAATAGTGTGACCCAAACTGGACAAGCATCAAAACCAACATGGTAACGTGTGGAAAACCAAAGTAGAAAATCACACACAAGGCTACCTTTATTTCAATATTTTTCCAAGAGGTAGCTTAGAAGGTTGCATGGAGGATGGTGGGGCCTCCCAAGCCCCAAACTCTATAAATAATACACTTAGGGAATCCATTAAAAAACTTTTGGAGAGAGCATCATTTTGTTACTTGGTTGTAGAAAGAACCTTTAGCTGGAAAATTATGTGAAAAAATTGCTAGGAGAACTTAAGTGATTGACCCTCTTTGACTCCTGCCAAAGGAAGGAATGTTGTTGGTTGAATGTTGTAGAAGACCTCTCTCCCTTTATCAATAGAATCTCTACTTTCCTCTTATTGGTGCATTACCTTGCATATTTGGCTGCACCTCATCCCTCAGCCTACGTCTAGTGATGTTGTTAAATTTTCATTTATAGACAATTCATTTACAGTTGAATCTCCTTATGATGGTTGTTGATTCTGATTCAAATTGAGGATTGGTTGTAGAGAACCTTATTTAGAATCACCATTTCTATTATCTATTGCTGAGCCTAAGCATATTTTCATCTGAAAGAATTTTTGTATAAACACTTCCCTATGATGCCCCTGTTGTAGTTTAACTCAGACTTCAAAAATTCATCTTGAAAGTTCCTCAGACTTCAAAAATGCATTTCGAAAGTTGAATGTCCAGTGAATTTATTCAAAATTAGTCATTAATTCAATATAGTCAAGACATGTTTGAAAATTAGGGACAATCAAAGCCATGTAGATTGTTATTCTAAATTGTTGATTTAAATTCTAGAAAAAAAATGATTACTATTACAATTTTGAGTTCAGTTTGTTTTCTTGAATTGACAGTTTTTGGACATTCCTTTTTCTACCTTTAAAGGTACTTATCCTTCCTTGCAATTTTTTTTTTCTAGATGACTTTATTTTCTTCCCAAGTATAAGTTATTATTTTCATGGTTTCCTATATTCAAAAGGTGTGAAGATAAAAATTTTGTCAAGATGATTGACTACTACTCTTTTTGAATTCTTGTTAGTGTATGTTGTACATGCTTCAACAAATCCTCTAACTATGATCCTTCTCTTTCTTTAGGGACACTTTTTTTCTAGCTTAAAAATCCTAAGCTGAATGAGTTCAAAGGTCTTTCAATTCCTTCAAATAGTCCATCAGAGGATCCACAAACCTTCTTCAAGATGTGACTTAAACTTTGAACTATTAGTACAATTTTTTTAGACTTGTGAACTTCTCTTATTACAATTTTCGACTCTTTGAAATATCTCTGTACCTTCGACCTGTGGTTTTTTGAGTATGCTTAGGAATAGAATTTACTACTCTTTCAGTTTTGAGTTCTCCTTCACATTGTGATTGTTGGTTTATGGCTTCTTGTAACAATGCCCAAAATCATTCAAATTATAGAACCTTAATAAAACTTTAAACTGTGTGTAAGTATTTTAAATCAGAATACAACGTACTAAAACATTACAAAAGGTAATCATAGATTAATGTCCCAACTATGTGTACTAACACTCCAGGCAGATATACGCAACTTAATGCACCAGATTAGAATCATTAATTAATCACAAAATATGTATATACATTTTTCGATGTTTGTTGCTTTCCCATTTTTTTTTAATCCAATCTCTCAGTTTCTATAATGCTAAGAAGACTACTTGATGTGTGCTTCTCAAAATTCTTTCAATGTTTTAGAACCTTAGTCCTCTCATATTGTATTGTGGTATTGTTTCCCTATTGATTTATCTCTAGACAAAGCCCTTAAACAATTCCCAGATTCTCAGATTATTTGTTTGATGGCTCCTGAGGTTTATGTACTTCGAACCTCTCAAAAACTCTTAAATTTATGATAAGTCTTTGATCTCAGATTCTCATGTATAGGACTTTGATCTCATGTTTAGCTGACTTTGTTCAATGTAATTTGCACAAAGATGATTTAGAGTAGGTTTTTTTCTAGCTCGTCTTCCTTGGAAACTTCCTCTCATCCTTTAATGGTATGGTAATCTTCAGCTACCTTATGACTGACCTTAGCTCTATTACCATGTTGAGAAATAAATGTATGTAGATATTATGGTTTTTCTTCCTCTTTTTTGATAACTACCTGTGATATGTGATGATTTGTCTACTTATTTATTATGTTGTCGTTCATCAAGAAATTACCAAATCAAAAATACATGAAGATCACAAAAACAAGAGACACAAGGTGTAGGCACTTAGCCAGGGAAAAGCCCCTCTCCTAAGGCAAAACCCAGTCAAACCTTTCTTCTCTACTAGAACCAAGTAAATGTGATACAATCCAATACCTTTTGACCAAGATAAATACCTCCTCCAATCACCAAGTCAACCCTCTTTTCAAAGAGATAAACTATGCCAAATTCAACAAGAGTCAACACCCTTCAGATTTGCTCCAACTGGAATTTTTGCCTCCTACAACGCAAAGTTTCAGACTTGTAGTCATTGTAGAAATTTCAGCCCCTGCAACTTGCATAGAATCCATAGAAAATTCACCTGTGTGAAAGCGAGATGCCCAAAAGTTTGATTTTTGTTCTTCCTTTAATTTTTCCTTCTTGTCCTTAATTTCACACTTCTTTTTCTTGTTACTTCACTATAGACCAAACTTGTGGATGTATAGATTCCAAATAGCTTGAATTATCCTTCTATTTATATTGTTTCCACAGGGTCAAATTTCCCCAAAGAAGGCAGAATTCATCAAGGTAGGGCCGACCTGGTGAGGAGGTGAAATATGACTGTTTTGACTAAAAATTATTGGATTCCTTGAGCTCCAATAAATTTGGTGTGATAAGACAATGGTAACCACATTTCAAATAACAAAGTGATCAAATTTTATCAAATCCCTCACATTTTGGAAGATCCAGCGATGGTTGTTTTATGAGAATGGATGGTGGTCAACATGTGTCATAAGGAAATATGGTTAGTGTATAATGGAGTGACTACTCAAAAAGTAAAAGTTCATATGTTGGCACATGTATATGGAAAACTATTTTGGATTTTTTTGAGTGTTGAAACTACTTTATAATACCATTGGTTTTGTCTAAAAATGGCGATGTCTAACTTGACCTTATCCACAGTTATTTCCTACTAATAATTGCATTTATGTCGCACGTATTACTAAGTGTACTTTCCCATGAATGATTATTCATTGTTTGATGTAGGTATGATCAAATATGTTAGCTAAATTTTAAGTCGTCAAAAAATTCTCCATGATTATCCTTTGAGGCAAAGGGCATTGAGAGAAGCTTGGTGAAAGGAAAGTTTGGTATATTGAATTCTTTCCAAACATGTAAGTAATTAGAAAGTTAGACTAATTTTTGAGAGTGTTTTAATGACAAAATATTAATCTAAGGTTCATTTCGTTTTAAAGAAAAAACTCTCAACCTTAGGTTCATTTTTTTAAATCTCACTCAGATAGTGTTATTTTTCTTCATAGAGAAATTCTTGATACATGTGTTTTAGTAGGATTACTGAAAAACACGAGGATCCACCTGGAACCCTTTTTACACTAGTTCAAACTAATTTTTAAATTCAGCTCACAATGATCACATTTTTTACCTGCATGGTTCCTAATGTCAATTCAAAATGTCTATTGCTTCTAACTGATGCATTTTTTCCTTTTTGTCTCAGGGAGATTGTCATGCTACCTTCAACTTTACAATAGCTATGGACGTTCTAGTTATATTTATTTGTCCAAATAATGGATGGTCAATTAGTATCCCATCTTCATAACAGCTCAAAAGTACTTTGCATATTTAATAAGTTTGTATGCCTATTTGTTTCTAATATTATTCTCTCTTCTGCAAGAGCCCTGCGATTTGATTTTCTATATGTTACCTATTTTTTGGAAATTTCCACGTGATGGTGTAGTTTTTAGAGGACAAGGTTATGGGATAATAAGCGCTTGTGTAGACCAGAACGATGCACTTTCTATGTACTCTACAACCCATTATCATTTCCCTCAGATAAAGGTATAATGGAATACTTAAATAAACTACCATACTTGAATAAAATGTCAAAAATCAGACCATGATGAGCAGATTCTGTACTGTAAGCTCATCTAATAACTATAGATCATTAAAGTTGAAAACACCAATCATAATTTCTCTTACGGGTGCCCTAACCAACAAACACATACTCCTACTAAAATAAAATAGTAAACATGGACTTCTAAACATGCAAAATAGCATCTTTACTTCTCTATTAAATCTGAAAATAGAAATTGAAAGCAATAGCTCCAAATTCGTTCTTTAACCTCAAAATTGTGCACCTTCTTTTCTTTTGTAAACCAGGAATAAAAGAGGTACAATCAATTTGGATGCATGCACGACATCACCTCTACTAGGTGTAAGAACTCCTAATCCTAGTGAACCTGGCTGCAGAGATAACCGAGTCAAAAGGGGAGTGTGCTCTCCTAGATTTTTGTGACTTTCATTAAGTTGGGAAACCTTATGCATGTGTGCCCCTTCTATCTCAGGGAACTGTACAATATATTTGTGCATGCAAAACTAATTAAGCCAAAACAATGATTTAGAACATATTAGTGACCACGAGACAAATTTTTGGTTGTTAGAGTTAGAATCTCAGCTTACTAGGTTCCCATAGCTTTGACTTATGTTTGAGATTTTGAACTCTTAGAAAAATAATGTCATCTTGTATGAAACTCAGATTATTGGATGATTTAAGTCAGGGAGTGCATTTATATATTAAAATTACCCACTCAGCTTGGTGGTAAAGTTTCATGCTATCCTAGTAAAACGGTAGTTTCCATAAGTCATAAGATTGCATAGTTAGATACAAGGACTCTTATCCGATGGGTTCTCTGGCCTTTAGAACTCTATGCTTGAGCTTATTGATATGTTGCCAAGTTGAATGCCAACTCTTGGATGTTTAGCCGAAGCAGATTGATGTGTCATCAAGGTTCAAGGTCATAGTAGTTGTCTACTTCTACTTGTATGTGTCCTCCATTTCATCAAAGATTTTGTCCCATATTGGACTTGTGGCTACTAAATGGCCTTACTAACATACTGTTCTGGGAAAATCGAGCTAATCAGAGCTTGGTTGATGGTGCTCATACATGTGTGTACATCTTTGGCTCTACGTTAGATGCTTGGATTAGCGACAACAAGACAAATTTTTTATTTTTAGAGTTAGAATCTCAACTTACTAGATTCCCGTAGCTTTGAATTATGTTTGAGATTCTAAACTCTTAGAAAAATAATTTCATCTTGTATGACACTCATACTATTCGATGATTTAAGTCAAGGAGTGCATTTATATCTTAAAATTATCCACTCAACTTGGTGGTATAGTTTCATGTTGTCCTAGTAAAATGGTCTTGTCCATAAGTCATAAGATTGCATAGTTAGATACAAAGACTCTTATCTGATTGGTCATCTGGCCTTTAGAGCTCTATGCTTGAGCTTATTGATATGTTTCCAAGTTGAATGCTAACTCTTGGATGTTTAGCCGAAGAATATTGATGTGTCATCAAGGTTCATGGTCATACTAATTGTCTGCTTCTACTTGTATGTTTCCACCATTTCATCAAAGATTCATTTCATCAAAAAGTATGTCCCATATCAGACTTGTGGCTAGTAAATGGCCTCACTAAAATACTGTTCTAGGAAAATCCTGAAACTATGAGAAGAGCATGTAATCTTCTTCTCCTCTTTCATTTTACCCAAGGTTCACATTGGATTTTCATGTTCAAGTGAGTCCTATGACCTTTCTCTTCCTCTGTTTTTCATGTCAAACTGTGGATGAGAATAGAGAAAATTTTCTCTCGAAGGCAAATAGAATTTCCTCCTCATGCAGAAAAATCTGCATCTTATACCCCTCCTGTCACCACTAGTTATTGTATTTTGGTAGTTGAAACTTTATTGAATCATTCTATGCACACGCAATATTTTCCGCTGGACTTGGAGATTGTTTTGCTCTGTAGTGCTACTCCTTTCTCTTGGTATGGATATTTCAGTTGTAAGTCACTCTAATGAAGTGGATTGAGTTAGTTTGGGCATGAACCTTGCCCTAATACAGATCTGCTAAATGCCCTTACTAACATACTGTTATGGGAAAATCCGGCTAAGCAAAGTTTAGTTGATGGTGCTCATACATGTTTGTACATCTTTGGCTCTACATTAGATGCTTGGATTAGTGAAAACGAGAAACATTTTTGGTTTGTTAGAGTTAGAATCTCAACTTACTAGATTCCCATAGCTTTGACTTATGTTTGAGATTCTGAACTACTAAAAAATAATGACATCTTGTATGATGCTCATCTTATTCGATGATTTAAGTCAAGAAGTTCATTTATATCTTAAAATTATCCACTCAGCTTGGTGGTATAGTTTCATGTTGTCCTAGTGAAATGGTCTTGTCCATAAGTCATAATATTGCATAGTTAGATACAAAGAATCTTATTCAATGGGTCATCTGGCCTTTAGAGCTCTATGCTTGAGCTTATTGATATGTTTCCAAATTGAATGCCAACTCTTGGATGTTTAGCCGAAGAAGATTGTTGTGTCATCAAGGTTCATGGTCGTACTAATTATTTGCTTCTACTTGTATGTGTCCTCCATTTCATCAAAGATTCATTTCATCAAAAAGTATGTCCCATATCAGACTTGTGGCTAGTAAATGGCCTTAGTAACATACTCTTCTACAAAAATCCTGAAACTATGAGAAGATCATGTAATCATGTGCTATCTTCTTCTCATCTTTCATTTTACCCAAGGTTCACATTGGATTTTCATGTTCAAGTGAGTCCTATGACCTTTCTCTTCCTCTGTTTTTCATGCCAAACTGTCGATGAGAATAGAGAAAATTTTCTCCTCGAAGTCAAATAGGATTTCCTCCTCATGCAACAAATTCTGCACCTTAGACCCATCCTGTCACCACTGGTTATTCTATTTTGGTAGTTAAAACTTTATTGAATCCTTCTATGCACACACAATATTTGCATCTGGACTTGCACACTATTTTGCTCTGTAGTGCTACTCCTTTCTCTTGGTACAAATATTTAAGTTGTAAGTCACTCTAAGAAAGTGGATTGAGTTAGTTTTGGGCATTAACCTTGCCCTAATACAAATATTCTAAATGGTTTTATTAACATACCGTTCTGGAAAAATCTAGCTAAGCAGAGTCTGGTTGATTGTGCTCATACATGTTTATACATCTTTGGATCTACGTTAGATGCTCGGATTAGTGACAACGAGAAAAGTTTTGGTTGTTAGAGTTAGAATCTCAGCTTACTAGATTCCCACAGCTTTGAATTATGTTTGAGATTATGAACTCTTAGAAAAATAATGTCATCTTGTATGACACTCATCTTATTCGGTGATTGAAGTCAGGGAGTGCATTTATATCTTAAAATTATCCACTCAGCTTGGTGGTATATTTCCATGTTGTCCTAGTAAAATTGTCTTGTCCATAAGTCATAAGATGGCATAGTTAGAGACAAAGACTCTTATCTAATGGGTCATCTGGCCTTTAGAGCTCTATGCTTGAGCTTATTGATATGTTGCCCAGTTGCTATAGACATTTTTGGGCATTACAACCCCAATCATATATGTCCATAAACCAAGGGCTTCTAAGTCCCTAAAAGGTGTTGCTTCACACCCTAAAGGAGCAAGGTCAGTTGATTACATCATCTCCCAGAAGTTCTCCATGGAAAACTGCTCAGAACTAGTCAAGACTGGACCATACAAACTGCTCAGTGCAAAAAGTGCGATGCATATTGGAAAGCCCTTCTGTAGGGTGTGATGAGCAAGAGTATACAAATGGCAGAGACAGTTTTCAAGGTGGATGATCATGGAATCTTCGAGAAACTTCTCTTGTGACACTTGCCTCTCTGAATTCACCCAGGGATGAGTAAGAGATCATGAATCTCCAAGTGGAACCAAGAACTATCAGAGAGAGGACACTAATCAAAAACCCAGCAGCTGACTCACCCCCCTGCAAAAATCTATATATGGATCCCTCATCACAGAGATCTGAAGGCTAGAATCTTGTATTTTGTAAGGAAGTGCTGTTGGTTTCTTGGTGGAACATCATAATGTTGGGTGATCTAAGCTTTTCATGAGGTGAAGAAGGGCTTTCATGCTGGGAGGATGACGTTGGGTCAGATCAATGGGTTGTAATCTTCTTTGCTCTTCTTTATATTAATAAAGCTATTTGAGTTTTCCTCCACATTCTTGTATGTTTGATGTTATATGCATTTGTGTGGTCAATATATATCTAGTCCTATATTGTTTATGATTGTAGATCTCTGTACTTCAATAGTATTATGCTGCTTTGACTCTACAGGTGCTCTCTGAAGCAAGGAAGGAAGCGACAAAGATCTATTAGAAGGGAGAGAAACTAAGCAAGGAACCAAGCGCAAGACTGAGGTTGGTACTCTGCTTCTCTCCTATCTACTTCTCATAAAGGAAAACGAGAATAACTTTAGTTTGTTTATTTCTAAGATAGCTACCCATCTTAGTAGGACTAGAAGCTCCGAGTGGACACTAGATTTCCCGATAACAAAATGGTGACTCCATTAGGGAGCGAGTAGCTTGTTTGCTTGTCTATATTTGTTTGCTTTATAAACTTACAGACGGAGCCTGAAGTTAAGCCAGCTAGCCTTTGAACTGCATTTGCTATGCAAGTGCAAAGTAGATCAATGCTACTTCAGTCTATCTCTGGGTTTTTCTTATAAACAGAACAATCGATTTGCAAACATCTTAATTGCCCTGTTGGTGGCTCTAGTAACCTCATTAGATCAGCCCCTATGATTTCTATTTACTGACTATCATTTGCTCAGCCTAAATCCCTGAACTGAACTAGAAATTGTGACCAAAGACCAAGTAAAGTCTTGTCCCTGTACCATCGCACCCTCTCTTCAAGGAAATATGGATGTGTCGCACCTCCCATGTGCAGTAGGTGAGATGCATCCCTGTTTCCCAGTGTTACAGGTGCGATGATCAGAAAAGGGTAATTTTGCCTTCAGATTTTGGTTTTTCTTCACTCTTCCCAGCTTTATTTAGGATTTTTTCTATCTGTGATCAGTATACCACTGAGGAAACTTTCTTCCTTTCCATTATTCCACCTCCATCATGTAAAGAATTGTGAATGTTTTTATGTATTGTGCGCCATTTACAGTTCTCTTTTACAAAGAAGTAGCGTAATCGAACTGTCGTCTTTTGATTTGGAACTGTTGCAAGTTTTGTTTTCAGTCAAAGAAAAGAATCCTATTGTTCTTGATGGTCGATTATACTGTTACTCTAATTTGAATTAGTAGTTTTTCAAGTGTCGAAAGCAGTTTTAAATTCAAAATTGCAAAGTGTCGTCATTATCTTCTTTTTGTTTTTGAAGAGAAATTTGTTAGTACTGTTGCTTTGAAAAGATAATTTAGATTTGCACTCATCATTCTTTTTGTCATTCACACATTAAGAAAGTGGAAAACAAATACATGCATGTGCATTTGCATTTAGACTGCTTCTTGGTTTGATTTAGGATAGTGCATCTAATGTGTTCTCTCTACTCGATGTTGAAAGAATATCATCTCTCTTTCTTTAGTATCTAGGATTTTCATTGCAAAAAGAAGATTAAACGATTGTTTATCATCTTAGATTTCATTTTAGGAATTGTATATCTACATCACACTGTGAACCTGAAAGGCAAATTTATTAAGAAAGATCAATTATAAAATAAATTCAATGAACATAAAAATGCTTTGGAACATAACGCACAACATTTAGAAGTCTAGGCTAGAGACGTATTCCGACGTTGTAAAGCCTGGTAACTATCGCTTTCATTTTTGGTTGGGTGATTCCTCCTCTTTGAGACAACAAGTGCCTGTATGGACTTGTGCTCCCATGTACCGTAGAGTATATATTGGGAGACCACAATAGGCTATATCCTTTATCCTTAGGAAGTCGTGTTTGCCGCCCTATCGATCACAATGCATTGAACAGAGCATTCAGGAAGATTGACTGTTGTACTGTAAAAAGTATTCTGTAGTTTTGTGATTGGTTTGGTAATCCCTCTATCTAGATTTCCAGAGTAGTCTCTTTCATTCCTTTTTAGACTCCTTAAAGGAAAAGGTCCATCTAAGCACTTGTCACTTCAGGCTCATTAAAAATTGAAGGGGACTAGAGTCATATTTTGCTTTTTCTCGATTCTTAAAAATTAAAAAAGCAAGTTGTGTCAAAGCATCTAAAATTTATTTTAATTAGAATAACATCATTATTCCCTCGTTGGTCTTAGGTTTAGAAAAATGGAGTCCACCAACCAAGGATTTCCCCTTGGAGGAAATCCTAGTCCTTTCTCCTCTTGGGGAGATGTTGGTGCACCTCATATGGCTACATTGTCCCTTCCAAGATTGACAATCGGCTTGCCAATATGGCTCTTCTCGACTTCTGTCGTTCAAACCACCGTGATTCCTGAGCAATCAAATCAGAAACTAGATGATACTAGAGTTACCCCCCAACTTTCTACTTCGTCCGTTTCTCCCTCTCCTCCTTCCTCTTCACTTGGTGAAGCTGGTAAAGTTAAAAATCAAGTAACCAAGAAGGAGAAGAAGGGGAAGGAGAAGAACGAAAAGAAGAAGAAGGAGCCAAAGACAAAAAGGGGCAGCTATGCATCATCTAGCAAAAATCCACACACTGCACTATCCAAACCTAAATCTCCATGTGTCATTTGCAAAGGAGACCACTATCATCGAGATTGTCCTTGCATCCCTCGGATCTTAAGGGACTGGTCTCCTCGTTTGCATAATCTAGTGTCGTCAACCTCTGATGGTCATGTTGAAAGTACACCGTCAACTAGTGAAAGCGAAGTCTTTGGATAGAAAAGGAAATGTAAATTTCCTTGCAAACTATGTGAAGGCAATCACATCGTCCACCGTTGTCCCTTCCTAAATGAAGCTAAAAGAGTCTTGGATAACTATCCTGCTTCACCGCTACAGCTTCCTCTCGGATACAAGAAACTCTTGCCGAGTCCATCACTAGTTGAAAATCCAACTAACATGCCATTATGGTCGGTCAAAGCATCTATAATTGAACATAAACCCTCTGAATCCACACCAGACGAAAGTGAAAAGGTCGAGGCGGCGGTTGACCTGGTCTTGCCTTCAGAAGGTCCATCTTTAGATGATACAATCACTGAAGAGAATGAGAACGACACTGTTCAAATTCTTTTTGTAAACATAGAATCCGATGAACATGGGGGCAATCTACCCATTCCTTTACCACAGGAAGGAAGTTCGTCAGAGTTGTATCCGGCCGTCTATTTGGTCCCACCTCCAAGCAACCTAGTCGTTTCCTTCAATTGGAATCTACTAGGTAGACCCTGTCTACCATCTAATGTACCATTTTGAATCATTGTACAAGCTTACAGAATGGTCATGGTTGGTACCATCATAGATGAAGGGGCTTCTGTGAGTATCCTTTCCTCAACAGCTTGGAAAGCGCTTGGTTCGCCATCGATTATGCCTAAGATGAGAAATCTGACAGGCTTTGACAAAGGAACCAGTCATCCGTTAGGGATCCTTCCAAATGTGCCTATTACTTTGAGAAGGAAAACCATGTATATTAATGTAATGGTAGTCCAAGGACCTCTAGACTATAATCTACTCCTTGGGCATGACTATATTTATTGCATGGGAGCCATTGTCTCCTCACTCTTTCGAGTAATGTGTTTTCCACATGAAGGCAGAATGGTCTAGCTCATAGACCAGCTTTCATTTCCCGGCTCACACATAGCTAATAGTCAAATTCCATCCCTAAATGGTCTTTTCATGGAAGGGATGTCTCATCAATATCCAGTCCGTCCACCTGAAGAACGCGAGTAATTCGGTGGTCATGACTAGAACCCAAGGGGCATGCACTCTGGTCTGCTTCAGCAGGAAAACTCTAAGTATATAGTAGGTTTCCACGAAAGAGATATGACTGGTCCGACACCTGTCCATATAGGAAGATGGAATTAGTTTGGAATAAGATACCTCCATTAGAAGGTAGGCCTTTCCCGATAGAACAAATATTTTGTTTTCAAATTGAAGGGTAACCTGGAAAAGGTAGGCCTTTCCTGACAGAGCAAATGTTTTGTCTGCAAATTGAAGGGTAACCTAGAAACTCTACTTCACTATACCTGGGGGCATGCAAACCTTTTGTGTGCAAGTGAAAAACGACCAGCATAATGCTAACTCTATAGTCCGCTAACTTCAACTGCTTAAGTTGGGTGAGTAGTCAAATCAACCGTTCGCCTTCGCAGGGGCCAAATGGCACCGAAAAAGTAAAGGGAAAAATTTTCCTACCTGACCTTAGTAGTTAACTAACCCCTAGGAGAATAGTTGGTCGTTCCTAGCTTGCATGCGAGAGGCAGCGGAGCAAAGCTTTGAAAGGTGCAAGCTCCATAAAAAATGGAATCTATCGATGAGATGTCCTTATTATACGACTGGTGCGAGCAGTTTTTATGCAAAGTTCAAGCTCGTTAAAAATTAAACCTAAGCAATGAGCAAATGTTCCCCCAGAGTTTAAGCTCATTAAAAGATGAACCAATCCATGGTAAATAACCATTGTGAATGCATTATCATCAACTTTTGAGCCTTGGTCGTGTTCTCATCATCACCTCCACTCTGTTTTTTAGCCGATCATACGCCTCCATTTGATTGTTTACCCTTTTGAGGAACATCTGCGACGAGTGATCTTGTTAGCCATCCTTGTGACACTGTCGTGATTGGAAAATTCCAAACCTTACCTGGAATCAGCTGCTACCCGAAATTATCACGCGTTCCTCAAAAACGAGTCTCCTTTAAGCTCTTTTCATCTAACTCGTAAAATATGAAAAGGTTGCTGAGCGATTGGCCTCTCCGGCTCGTTAAAGTCACCAGAAGTGCTATCCCTCCTCTAGATTTTGATATTTTTGGACCCGAGGGATTATTACACAAAAAGATCGAGCGCTTTTTTTATTCGGCTCGTTAAAACTATCGAAAATTCATCCCTGTCGTATTATTTTAAACTTTTTCATACTTAAGGGATTATATGACGAAAAAGGATTATTGGAGTTTCCTTTCCGTCCCTTTTCAGACTCTCTAAAATTGAAAAAGGACTAAGTTATCATTGTCATTAAACTTGTTAAAATCAATAGCGACAAACTTGTCCATATAGACAAGAACAAGTTTCACTGTCGCTAGGTGCGTTAAAACATAGCGACGGGTTCGCCCGAAGGGCGAATTATAGAACAAGCATATGTTATCCTCCTCAAGCTTGATAAAAATAAACAGGTACTGGTCAACAATGACTGGGGAAAAATTGGGAAGAAAACTTGAATAAACGTTGTTGGTAGCAAGTCGCTCTTGAACATGACACTTTCACTCCATGTTTGAGTCGGGTTGGGTTATTTCATTCACCAGTCATATTACCATTAGTCCATCGCACCATCCATATTTGGGGTTAAAGCTACCAATCCATTTCAGTGTCACCAATATGTTTAAGAGAATTTGCTCAGAGTATTCACCTATGTCTCATCCACTGCAATATATTCACGCTCCATTCTTTCATGACTGCCACCCTGAACCTTGTATCATCAGATCATTTTCACCTCCACAAAATCATTTGCTCCATTTCGTGTCGTAGATGTGGGATTCATTAAGGCCCTCCTACAAAGGGTCACTTCTTGTCGACATCAGCTCATTATCTAAGAAGTTGACCTAGGAACAACCCCTTTAATAATTTGAAGCTTGCATGCCTCAATGGCAAGTTTCTCACTTATGGCGACAGGTTTACATCAATGGCCTTCGATCGAAAGATTTTACGTGATGTTCGACGCCAAATCCCTTTTTCACACCACATGACTTGTACTGTTGTACCTTGAGGGTCATCATTATCAGTGATTTCTCTCGCACCTGTTACAAATTACATCATTGGTTGGTAATTAGGCAATGTCTTTCCATGTTCGACTCCAGAACATCTTTCACATGGATCGACTTGTACTTCGGGTGAAGATTGAATGAGTTTGAAGACCAGGGATCTAGTTTCATCCATCTGGGTTGTGATATATTCAGGAAAATAAAGACATCAAATGTACATCATTACCAAATAGATGATCATCCAAATAAAAGGATGATGGCTCTATCCGAATCATCAGTCTGCTACATAGACGGTTGTCTGTCCTATGTACATGAAAATGAATTTATAAAGCTGAGCATGGGAATGCTTGCCTCAGCTAGATCATGAAAAATATTATGAAGATAATGTATTGTATTGTATCATATTATAGTTCGCCTTCTAGTTTGAAAAACCTCAGATCCTCATGATAAAGCATTTCACCCGACATCAAAAGATTAATGACCTCATGCTTTAGGGGGCAACTGTTATAGACATTTTTGGGCACTGCAACCCCAATCATATATGTCCATAAACCAAGACCTTCTAAGTCCCTAAAAGTGTTGCTTCACACCCTAAAGGAGCAAGGTCAGCTGATTACATCATCTCCTAGAAGTTCTCCATGGAAAACTGCTCAACACTGGTCAAAACTGGACCATACGGACTGCTCAGTGCTAAGGGTGCGATGCATCTCACCTACTTAGTGCAAAAAGTGCAATGCATACTGGAAATCCCTTCTATAGGGTGCGATGAGTGAGAGTAAACAAATGGAAGAGACAATTTGCAAGGTGGATGATCATGGAATCTTCTAGAAACTTCTCCTGTGGCACTTGCCTCTCGGAATTCGCCCAAGGATGAGTAAGAGATCATGAATCTCCAAGTGGAACCAAGAACTATCAGAGAGAGGACACTAATAAAAAACCTAGCAGCTAACTCACCTCCCTGCAAACATCTATATATGGATCCCTCATCATAGAGATCCGGAGGCTGGAATCTTGTATTTTGTAAGGAAGTGTTGTTGGTTTCTTGGTGGAACATCATAGTGTTGGGTGATCTAAGCTTTTCATGAGGTGAAGAAGGGCTTTCATGCTGGGAGGATGACGCTGGGTCAGATCAATGGGTTTTAATCCTCTTTGCTATTCTTTATATTAATAAAGTTGTTCGAGTTTTCCTCCACATTCTTGTATGTTTGATGTTATATGCATTTGTGTGGTCAATATATATCTGGTCCTATATTGTTTATGATTGTAGATCTCTGTACTTTGATAGTGTTATGCTGCTTTGACTCTACAGGTGCTCTCTGAAGCAAGGAAGGAAGCGGCAAAGATCTGTCAGAAGGGAGAGAAACTAAGCAAGGAACCAAGCGCAAGACTGAGGTTGGTACTCTGCTTCTCTCCTATCTACTTCTCATAAAGGAAAACAAGAATAACCTTAGTTTTTTTGTTCCTAAGATAGCTACCCATCTTAGTGGGACTAGCAGCTCCGAGTGGACACTAGATTTCCCGATAACACTAGTTGAATGCCAGCTCTTGGATGTTTAGCTGAAGTAGATTGATGTGTCATCATGGTTCATGGTCATACTAATTGTCTGCTTCTACTTGTATGTGTCCTTGATTTCATCAAAGATTCCTTTATTCAAAAAGTCTATCCCATTTTGGACTTGTGGCTAGTAAATGACCTTACTAACATACTATTCTAGGAAAATCCTGAAACTGTGAGAAGAGCATGTAATCATGTGCTCTCTTCTTCTCCTCTTTAATTTTACCCAAGGTTCACATTGAATTTTCATGTTCAGGTGAGTCCTATGACCTTTCTCTTCCTTTTGTTTTTAATGCCAAAACTGGGGATGAGAATAGAGCGAATTTTCTCCTGGAAGTTAGATAGGATTTCCTCCTCATGGGACAAATTTTGTGTCTTAGACCCCTTGTTTCGGCACTGGTTCTTCTATTTTGGTAGTTGAAACTTTATTGAATCATTCTATGCACACACAATATTTGCCTCTGGACTTGGACAATGTTTTTCTCTGTAGTGCTACTCCTTTCTCTTTGTATGCATATTTCAGTTGTAAGTCACTCTAAGGAAGTGGATTGAGTTAGTTTTGGGCATTAACCTTTCCCTAATACAGATCTGCTAAATGACCTTACTAACATAATGTTATGGGAAAATCCAGCTAATTAGAGTTTGGTTGATGGTGCTCATACATGTTTGTACATCTTTGGCTCTATGTTAGATGCTTGGATTAGTGACAACGAGACAAATTTTTAGTTGTTAGAGTTGGAATCTCAGCTTACTAGATTCCCACAGCTTTGACGTATGTTTGATATTCTGAACTCTTAAAAAAATAATGTCATCTTGTATGACACTCATCTTATTCGAGGATTCAAGTCAGGGAGTGCACTTATATCTTAAAATTATGCACTCATCTTGGTGGTATAGTTTCATGTTGTCCTAGTAAAATGGTCTTGTCCATAAGTCATAAGATTACATAGTTAGATACAAATAATCTTATCTGATGGGTCGTCTGGCCTAAAGAGCTCTATGCTTGAGCTTATTGATATGTTGCCAAGTTGAATGCCAACTCTTGGATGTTTAGCCGAAGAAGATTGATGTGTCATAAAGGTTCATGGTCATACTAATTGTCTTCTCCTACTTGTATGTGTCCTCCATTTCAGCAAAGATTCATTTCATCAAAAAGTATGTCCCATATCGGACTTGTAGCTAGTATATGGCCTTACTAACATACTGCTCTAGGAAAATCCTGAAACAATGAGAGGAGCATGTAATCATTTTCTCTCTTCTTCTCCTCTTTCATTTTATCCAAGGTTCACATTGGATTTTCATGTTCAAGTGAGTCCTATGACCTTTCTCTTCCTCTATTTTTCATGCCAAACTGTGGATGAGAATAGAGCAAATTTTCTCCTGGAAGTCAGGTAGGATTTCCTCCTCATGCGAAAAATTCTGAATCTTATACGCCTTCTGTCGCCACTGGTTATTCTATTTTGGTAGTTGAAACTTTATTGAATCATTCTATGAACATGCAATATTTGCATACGGACTTGGACACTATTTTTCTTTGTAGTTCTACTACTTTCTCTTGGTATGGATATTTCAGTTTTAAATCACTCTAAATAAGTGGATTGAGTTAATTTTGGGCATTAACCTTGCCCTAATACAGATCTTCTAAATGACCTTACTAACATACTGTTCTGGGAAAATCTATCTAAGCAGAGTTTGGTTGATGGTACTCATACATGTTTGTACAACTTTGGATCTATATTAGATGGTCAGATTAGTGACAATGAGACAAATTTTTGGCTGTTAGAGTTAGAATCTTAGCTTACTAGATTCCCACAACTTTGACTTATATTTGAGATTCTAAAATCTTAGAAAAATAATGTCATCTTGTATGACACTCATCTTATTATATGATTTAAGTCAGGGAGTGCATTTATATCTTAAAATTATCCACTTAGCTTGGTGGTATAGTTTCATGTTGTCCTAGTAAAATGGTCTTGTCCGTAAGTCATAAGATTTCATAGTTAGATACAAAGACTCTTATCCGATGGGTTGTCTAGCCTTTAGATCTCTATGCTTGAGGTTATTGATATGTTGCCAAATTGAATGCCAACTCTTCGATGTTTATCCGAAGCATATTAATGTGTGTTGAGATTGCAACAAGATGATGGAGCTTAGTGGAAAGAAGTCGCCTTCACTAAGTGGGCTCACAGGCTATTTTTGGTGCAAGTCTATTTTTAGACTATGTCTATTTTTAGACATATGGGTGGAGTCTACTTTTAGACTACCAGGATAAAAATAGAACAGTCAAATATTAGCTCTTAATAATATTTGGACTATAAACATTATCTTATCCTCTTGGAGCACTTCAGTTCAAGATACGGATGTGGCACATGCAACTGCCATAAGGAAATACGTGGTTCCTATGGGTTAAATTGAGCTATTGCATGGAGGAATTTGGTTAGGACTTCAGTGATTGAGTTCTGTGGAGTTGGATTAGGAGTTGATGGAGTTGTGTTCAGTTTGACTTAGTTGAACTAGTTGTAGTTAGTCTAACTAGAAAATAGACTAATGTTGAGTGGTGTGAATTAGTTATTAATTAATTCACTAATTATTAACTCATAAAGCAACTGAAGAATACATCAGTTAACTCAGTGCATGGACAATTCAGTGGAGACAAGTGTTAGAGGTGAGTGAAAGGGCAAGACAGCTGTCAGTTGTGACTATAGTTGTGCATGTGATTTGCACAATCAGTGGGATTGAGTTGCCAATGAGGATTCCATAGTGTTACACAAGGGAAACACATGAATGGTTCAGCCATTCTTATCCATTCTCTATGCAGGATTGTGCAGTGGAGGCAAGCAAGCAACGGAGGAGATTTGAGCCAGTGATTGATTCAGATTTGAGCTAGTTTGTGTGTAACAGGCGGAGATAGTGCTGAGTACTTGTGAGGAGTATTGTACTATGTATTGTTACATGTTCTCAATCAATATAATATACAGATAGTTTGGGGTTTTTAGCGAGATGCTTTCCCCAGTGAAATACTTTGTTATGTGTGATTGATGCTTCTATATTCGCATGCAATTGTTTTTGCTTCTGCAATATTGATGATTAACTATAGATGAGATTATGTATTATGCATGAATTCCGCAATAGTGTATAATCAGGATAATCTCGGTTGAATAAGTGTCATATTATTCATAAAATTTCTACATGGTATCAAAGCAGGTTTATTTGTAGAAGAGATTTCTACATGATATCAAGCGAGAATTGATCATCATATCTATTATTCAGAAAGTGTCTACATTTTATTTCTTCAGGTAGAGTCTGTAATCGGACTAGGTAGCCTCTGCATTCATCCTTCTCATAGAAGGTGATATATCTGATGAATGCCCATATAGTCAATCTCTGTACAAGAAATACTTCATTCTCACGAATTTTAGATCGGAAGCAGTTGAGTTTTGAGCTGGTAGAATTCGAATTTGCATCAGTGTTTTCTTGGTGTCAAAGTTGAAATGTCTTTCAACAGATTGCGATTGGAGTATGCCCTTGAGGGCAGCTTGAACTATATTGCATGGAAGGACAGGATGGAAGCGGTGTTAGATGATAATGGGTTGAAGGAGTTCATAGATGCGGATGTCCCAAAACCTACTGATGCTGCCCAAGTCGCGGATTGGCAAAAGAAGACAGCAAAGTGTCGAAGGATTCTGTTGGAGGGCATGTCGGATCACATTGTGTCTAGCCTCCATGGAAAGGCTACTCCAAACGTGATGTGGAAAGCATTGACAGATCTATACCAAAGCAAGAGCGACCAGAGGAAGTTGGCGCTCAAGGATAAACTCCGAAACATAAAGTGTGAGAAAGGCGACAGTATGCCCAAGTATCTCACGAAGTTCACCAAATGTCGGGATGAGTTGGGAAGTGTGGGGGCGACTGTCGATGATGAGGACTTGGTGAGCTTGGCTCTACTTGGTCTTCCGAAGATTTGGCATTCCTATCAGGACTCTGTTAATGGTCGAGAGAAATTTCCAGGATGGGAGAGACTTCGGTCAGATCTTGTGCAAGAGGAGATCAGGAGGAATACCAGGGACGGATCTTCATTAAAGGCACCTGATGAAGAAAAGTGCGCTTTTGCTGCCAAAGCAAAGAAGGGGAAGAACAAGATAGCTTCTCATTCTAGTGTGAAAGGCAAGAAACAGGACATGTCCAAGGTGAAGTGCTTTCACTATCACCAGCACGGACACTATGCCACGAATTGTCCACAGAAGAAGAAAAATAAGCAAGTTGCTGGATCTGCAGCGGGAGAGGACTTAGCCTCGTAGTTTGAGCTAGATTTTTCACTGTTCGCATGCCTGGTATCAAGTGTGATGGGATCGATATGGTTCTTGGACAGTGGTGCATATTTTCACATGACAGGAGATCAATATTTGTTTTCTAATCTGGATGAGAAAGATCTTGGAGTGCACATCGAGATGGGTGATGATGGTAGATATAGTACGACTGGTATTGGTACCATTTCCTTTGAGAGGGAGTCTTGTAAACCCTTCGTATTGATGGAAGTGATGCATGTTCTAGGATTGAAGAAGAATCTTATCTCTGTGGCGATGTTAGAAGACAAGGGATATGATGTTGTTTCAGCAAGGGAAAGGCTTTCCTACGCAGTAAGACAACTGGAGAAACCCGGAAGATAGGGGTTCGAGTCAAGAACCTTTATCAGTTGCATGTAGATGGCTGCTCAGCAATGGCATGCAAGGCAGGAGGAGTGGTGAGCCAGGATGATGGTGAGCTGTGGCACCAAAGATTGGGCCACCTTCACCATGGAGCCTTGAAGAGACTGCAACAGATTTCTACTGGGCTTCCTAAAGGTACTCTTGCAAGTCAGAGCAGTGCAAGGGGTGTATTTTGGGAAAGTTTGTGAAAGCCACCTTTCACAAGAAGGATAGTCCCGCCATGAAGATCCTTGAGAGAATTCACACAGATGTGTGTGGACCTTTCTCAATTGCTTCGACAGAAAAGCACAGGTACTATGTGATCTTTGTTGATGATTTCTCTCGAAAGTGTTGGATCTTCTTCATGCAGAAGAAGAGCGAGACATACTCAAAGTTCTGTGAGTTCAAAGCACTGGTCGAGAAGGAAACGGGGAAGAAGCTGAAGGCTCTTAGGAGCAACAATGGTGGTGAATTCATCTCTGGCGAGTTCAAGGATTTCTGCAGCGCATAAGGGATTCGAAGAGAGCTCATAGCTCCCCATAACCCATAGCAGAATGGGGTTGCTGAGCGGAAGAACAGAACGATCGTGGGTGCTACATGGGCGATGTTGCATGATCAGGGCCTACCCATTCACTTGTGGGTGGAGGCATGCAATACTGCAGTATATGTGTAGAACCGTTGTCCTCACAAGGTACTTGGCATGAGTACACCCAAGGAGGCTTATTCTGGTAAGAGGCCTAATATTTCCCATTTGAGGATTTTTGGTTCTCTTGTTTACATGCATGTGATGAAGGATGCCAGGAAGAAGCTGGAGCCGACTGCAGAGGTTGGGATATTTGTGGGGTACACTGATACGCCCCATAACTATCGTGTGTATTTTCCAGACAATCACAAGACTATTGTGTGACGGGATATAAAATTTTAGGAGGAGAAAGCCATGAAGTGTTCACTTGAGAAGGATCCACACTTGCATGTAGATGAGGAGCTATTAGTTCCTAAGGATGAGCTTTAGGACGTGGATCAAGCACAAAAGGAAGTTCATGGAGTGGAGGAGACCACTCATGCAGCGCCAACCATCAGAGAGCAAAAGCACACTACAGAAGCTGAGTGACTGGCTCAAGATGTAGAGAAGGTTGTAGGACCACCTACAACAGAGCGCAGGCAGAGACAGTCACTGGATCGGTACACTGGATACATGGCTCTTGTGAGAAAATGTGTCATGATGGAGCCATCCTCTTTCGAGGAAGCTGTGGATGAACCCGCATGGGTAGACGCCATGGTGGAAGAGTATGATTCGATTGTCAGAAACAGTGCATGGGAGATTGTCCCAAGACCAGAAGGGAAATCAGTGGTGGGTTCGAGATGGATGTACAAAGTGATGCAAATAGGGTGGCACATCCATCAGATGGATGTGAAGACTGCGTTCCTTCCTAGAGGTTGGAGGAAGGAGGATACTACTTCAGCGGAGGTAGTGGATGCCACTGTTTATCGACAGTTGGTGGAGTCGCATGTGTGCAGGCTCAAGAGAGGCACATCAGGATCTGGATCTTGGTACAAACAGGAGGATGAGGTGAAGCTATGTGACTTAACGGATGCAGATTGGGTAGGGAGCCCAACGGATGTAGATATTGACATCAGGTACCATCATATCAGAGATTGTGTGCAGCGGAGAATCATGTTACTTTCATATATTCCCACAGTGGATCAGGATGCTGATATCTTGACGAAGGCGCTCACCAAGAGCAAATTTGAGTACCACCGAGACAGGATAGGGGTTGCTGCTAATCCATATCTTTTTGAGAGGGAGTGTTGAGATTGCAACAAGATGATGGAGCTTAGTGGAAAGAAGTCGCCTTCACTAAGTGGGCCCGCAGGCTATTTTTGGCGCAAGCCTATTTTTAGACGATGTCTATTTTTAGACATATGGATCATGGTCTATGAGTTGCAAGATGCTATTTGTGGATGATTGGTCATGTTGGTAAAAATAGATG